>QANW01010075.1:86475-235320 GCA_003254865.1 Dryas drummondii | reverse complement strand
TATGCCAGCGGCCCGCTGAACGAGGTCAACGCGATCGTCTGGCCAAATCCGGACTTCGACAATTCGATCACCGTCTACGGCCCGCCGGTGCGTGCACTGGCGCGCCGCTACCTGATCCAGATGCTGGAGGAACTGCGCGCGCTGCCCGGCCTGCGCGGCGGCGACAAGATGATCGACGAGATCGACCTGGTGGTGCCGCATCAGGCGAACAAGACGATGGTCACCGAACTGGCGGTCGAGGCCGGCCTGACCCCGGACCAGCTCTATTTCAACATCGAGCGTGTCGGCAACACATCGGCGGCGAGCATTCCGCTGGCGATCCACGATGCGGTGCGCGAAGGCGTGATCGACCGGCCCATGCGGCTGTTCGCACCCGGCTTTGGCGCAGGCGCAGTCGGCGGCTATTCGGTGCTGCGGATCGATCCCGCGATCGTTGCGCGTGTCACGCCTGAAGCCCAGGATACGTCGCCACCGGTGTTCGTCGATGGCGCATCATCCGAAGACGTACGGGTCGGTTTCGGCGACTGAACCGATGCCGGGGCCGGCCGGCAGATCAAGGCGGGCGACCGGCTTCCTTCTGCGGCGCAAGCGGCATAGGCTTCATGCCGGTCGCCTTGAGCGATGCCGGACGGAGTCGCTGCCTTGACCATACTCGCGCTGCTTGCCGCCGCCGTTCTTCCCGCTTGCGGTTCGACGATCACGCTCAAGGGCGAACAGGGCGACTTATCGCGCACCCCGGGTCACCTGTCCGCAGGACCGCCCGTTAGTGATTAACGCGTCGAAGGCCAGCTTCAGCCGGGTACTCATAGCCGGTGTGCAGGGCGTAAGCCTTCGTGGCGGTCGGGTCACGGCGAGCACGGCGTCGGGGACGGCGGTCGGGATCGACAGCAGCCGCTTCGTTAAGGTCAGCGGCATGCACCTGACGCGCGGCTGGCTGGGGATGGGCATCGTCCGCAGCAGCGACGTGGAGGTCAGCCGCAACCTGATCGAGCACATGGTGGTCGACGGGATCAACTTCACCGTCGTCCAGCGGCTGGTCATCGACGGCAACGTCATCCGCGATGGCGACATGATCCCGGCGACGTACAGCGCCGATGGCAAGCTGCTGAAAGACACCATGCATCCCGATGGCATCCAGTTCTGGACCACGCCGGGGACACCGCCGGTCGCCGATGTGACGATCGCCAACAACGTGGTGTCGGGCAGGATGCAGGGGATCACCAACTTCAATGCGGGCCAAGGCGGAAGCGACCGCGTGCGGGTGATCAACAACACCGTGACGGTCGAGGCATGGCACGGCATCACCCTGACCGAATCGCGCGGCGCGATCGTGCGCGGCAACACCGTCCGGACGGTGCCCGGTGCACGGGCGCTCAACTATCCGTTTCAGCCGCTTAAGGCTTGGCTCAAAGTCGGCGATGGCACGCCCGATCGAGTCTGCGGCAACACCGTTCCGGCCTG
The DNA here is from genome assembly GCA_003254865.1 of Dryas drummondii. Lineage (NCBI taxonomy): Eukaryota > Viridiplantae > Streptophyta > Magnoliopsida > Rosales > Rosaceae > Dryas > Dryas drummondii. The sequence goes on along the minus strand of QANW01010075.1, from coordinate 233,859 downwards.
GCCGCATGGCGAAGGCACCCGGCCCTGCCCCCGTCGCGCGATCGATTGATCGGTGGTCGCGCCGCTCCCGTATCAGGGGAGCAGCGCGCCGAATCACAGCTTGCGCAGTGCCGGCAGCAATTCACGCTCGGCAAAGGCGATGAAGCCGGCCTGGTCATCGCCGGGGCATAGCAGGGCGATCCGGTTGAAGCCTGCGTCGACGTACTGCTTCACCGCGGCGACATGCTTGTCGACATCGGGGCCGACGCCGATGCTCTCGGCCAGATCCTCCGGCCGCACCAGCTTGGTCGCCGCCTCGAAACCGGCCACTGTGGGAAGCTCGCTGTTCACCGACCAACCGAGCGCGGAGAACCGCATCCGGTCATGTGCGGTCTTGAGGCCCGCTTCCTCGCTCTCTGCCCAGCCGAGCACCGATTCCGCATAGCGCGGCCCTTTGCCGCCGGCGGCGGCATAATCGTCAGTCAGTTCGCGTTCGGCCTCGGTCGCCATGATGCCGTCGGCCTTTTCGGCGGCCAGTGCGATCGACTTTTCGCCACTGACGCCGACGACGATCGGGATCGGCTTGTCGGGCAGGGTATAGAGCTGCGCGTGGTTGAGCGTGAAATAATCGCCGACATAGCTGTGTACGCCGCCGCTCCACAGCAGCCGGAAGATGTCGATCGCCTCGCCCAGCATCGCATGCCGCTCAGGGATCGCCGGCCAGCGGGCGCCGGTGACATGCTCGTTCAGCGCCTCGCCCGCGCCGATCGCCAGCGTAAACCGGTCATCGCTCATCACCGCGATCGTTGCCGCGGCCTGGGCGACGATCGCCGGGTGATAGCGGATGATCGGGCAGGTCAGCCCCGTGGCGATCTCGATCGTCGAGGTGGCATGAGCGATCGCTCCCAGCGTGCTCCAGACGAACGACGCCTCTCCCTGCGACTCGAGCCATGGATGGAAGTGGTCGGAGATCGATACGAAATCGAACCCGGCCGCCTCGGCGCGCACGGCATTTTCGACCAGCAGCTTTGGCCCGTGCTCCTCGCTCATCAACTTGTACCCGAACTTCGCCATCGTCACGCTCCTGCTCGATATCGTGCAGGACTAATGCGGCAGACGCGCGATGGTTCGGCTCAGATCTCGATCTGACTGCCCAGTTCGACCACGCGATTGGTGGGCAGGCGAAAGAATTCCATCGGGCTGGCGGCGTTGCGCAGCATCCAGGCGAATAGCTTTTCGCGCCAGATCGCCATGCCCGGCTTGGGCGACGGAATTAGCGTCTGGCGGGACAGGAAGAAGCTGGTCTTCATCATGTCGAACGGCGCGCCGCAAACGCTCACCTGCTTCATCGTCGCGGGGACGTCGGTCTCCTCAAGGAAGCCGAAGTTCAGGATCACGCGGTAGAATCCGGCGCCCAGGTTAGTGACTTCGTACCGCTGCGCCTGTTCGACCACCGGCTCGTTGCGAATCGCCACCGTCAGGATGACCACGCGTTCGTGGAGCACCTTGTTGTGCTTGATGTTGTGCAACAGCGCCGAAGGCACCCCAGCGGTCTGCGCCGACATGAAGATCGCGGTGCTGGGCACGCGGGTGACGCTGCCATGCGCGCTCTTGGCGAAGACCTCGATCGGGATCGTTCCCTCGGCCATGTTCTCACGCATCAGCGACCGGCCCTTCGACCAGGTCGTCAGCAGGGTGAAGATCACGAAGCCCATCGCCAGCGGCACCCAGCCGCCGTCGGGGATCTTGGTCAGGTTGGCCGCGAGGTAGGCGGTATCGAGCGCGAAGAACAACGCCAGCAGCTGAAAGGCATACCGCTTGGGCCAGCGCCACAGGTTGGCGAGCAGGACCGCCAGCAGGAAGTTGTCGATCAGCATCGCCCCGGTCACCGCGATGCCATAGGCGGCGGTCAGGTTCGACGATCGCTGGAAGGTCAGCACCAGGATGATCACCGCGATCATCAGCGCGGTGTTGATCACCGGGATGTAGATCTGGCCGGCCTGCTTGAGGCTGGTGTGCTTGATCATCATCCGCGGCATGAAGCCCAGCTGGATTGCCTGCTGGGTGACCGAGAAGGCGCCGGTAATCACCGCCTGCGATGCGATCACTGCGGCGGCGGTGGCGATGGCGAGCAGCGGCCAGCGGAACCATTCGGGCGAGAGCAGGTAGAACGGACTCTCGATTGCCAAGGGGTTGCGCATCAGCAGCGATGCCTGGCCTAGGTAATTGAGCACCAGCGCCGGCAGCACGAACACCAGCCATGACCGGGCGATCGGCGGCCGCCCGAAGTGGCCCATGTCGGAATAAAGCGCCTCCGCCCCGGTGACCGCCAGGACCGCGGAGCCCATCGCCAGAAAACCGCGGAAAGGGTCGGCGAGAAACATCTGGATCGCGTGGTGCGGGCTCAGCGCCTCGAACACGCTGGGCATCTTGAGGATGCTGACGACGCCCAGGATTGCGATCGTGGCGAAATAGGTCAGCATCACCGGCCCGAACAGCGAGGCGACGCGCGCGGTGCCGCGGCTCTGGATCATGAACAGGAAGACCAGCAGCCCGACGACGATCGGCACGACCAGCCCGCCAAGCCCGGGATCGTAGACCGCCAGACCCTCGATCGCGCCCAGCACCGACACCGCCGGGGTGATCATGCTGTCACCATAGAACAGCGAGGTCGCGAACACGCCCAGCAACACCAGCCCGCGCCGGAAACCCAGCATCGAGACCGAACGGTCGACCAGCGCCAGCAGCGCCAGACTGCCACCCTCACCCTTGTTGTCGGCACGCATGATGATCGACACGTACTTGACCGTGACGATGATCATCATCGACCAGAACATCAGACTGACGATGCCGTAGACGTGCAGCGAATCGAGCGGCAGCTTGTGATGCCCGGCGAACGTATCGCGCATCGCATAAAGCGGACTAGTGCCGATATCGCCGAACACGACGCCGATCGCACCGATCGCCAGCCGGATGACCCCGCCATGATGCTCCGCATCGTGGCCGCCAGCAGCAGGAGCGGCAGTGACGGGCGCCTCACCGGGCTGCATGATGCCCGACGGCGCTGCCGTCGCGCCGCCCGGGCGATCGTCAGCCATGCGCGGCGTCAGCCATCGACTGTAGCATCCCGCCGATGGTCCCGGTCGTGTCCACGGCCGGGACCGCTACCAGCATGTTCAGGCAGGAGCAATGACATCGATGGATCGGCGTCAACGGCCCGCACGATCATCCGTACCGCGATCGGACCCTGCTGCCCGCGCGTCGCCGGCCTGAGCGGCGATCAGCAGGTCCAGCCGCTGCAGCCGCTCGGTCAGGATCGCGCGCGATGGTGCCCCGGCCGGGGCCACCGCCAAGGCCTGCGTCCACAGCGCGCGCGCCTCGGCGAAACGACCCGACTGCGCCAGCGCCATGCCGAGGAAGAACGGCGGCCCTGGCTGTTCCGGCGCGATGCGCCCCGCCTCGCGAAAGGCATAGGCGGCGGCTGGGGTCAGCACGCCATCGGCATGCGCGACCAGCGCATTGCCAAGCGCGATCCAGGCCTGCATGTCCCTGGGCTGACGATCCACCGCGCCCAGCAGCATGCCCGCGGCATCGCCATATTGCCCATGGCGCGACAGGGCATCACCCACGACCACCCAATAGGCATCGGGGGTCACGCTACCGCCGGCCAGGGCGCGACGAAGCGCGATCTGCGTGGCGGCATCGCCGGCGATCCGCGCGCGTGGTTCCGTCGGGTGTCCGGGCAGATCGGGCCTTCCCTGAAGTCCGTAGCCGGCCAGACCGAACAGCAAGGCCGCACCAACCGCGCTCCAGCCCATACGCGGGACGCGAAAGACAAACGCCACAGCGGCGAATGCCCCCGCCGCCAGCAGGATCGCCGCGATCCAGGCCATCAGCGCTCCCCCCGCGATGCGCCAAGCCGCCGGCGCAGCAGCAAGCCGACCAGCGCGATCAGCACCAAGGGCAGCGCGTAGAGCGGCCAGGTCGTCGTGCCGAGGCTCGGCCGATAGCTGACGTAATCGCCATAGCGTTCGATCAGCCAGCCGCGGATGCTCTCGGGCGTCTCACCCTTGGCGATCCGCTCGCGCACCAGCGACCGCATCGCGCCAGCGATCGGCGCATCCGAATCGGCGATCGACTGCCCCTGGCACTGGAGGCAGCGCAACGTTTCCATCAGCGCCTGCGCCCGCGCTTCCTGCGCACGGTCGGGCAGCTGCTGCCGCGCATAAGGCGCCGGCGGCATCGAATCCTGCGCGGCGAGCGGAGCGGCCACGAGCGTGATGGCCAACGAGAGGGTGATCCGGCGCCGCCTCATCGCGCCGCCTCGGCAAGCTGACGCCGGATCAAGGGCAGATGCTCGGCGCGGATGTCGCCGATATGCTGGTAACGGATGATGCCGCGGCCATCGATGACGAAAGTCTCGGGCACGCCGGACGAACCGATCGCCAGTTGTACGGTGCCCACCGGGTCCGCACCGATTCGCGCATAGGGATTGCCGTTGCGCCTGAGAAATGCGGCCAGTTCATCGGGCCTGTCACGAATGGCGATACCATCGATCTCGACCCCCTGGCTGGCCAGCACCGCCAGCTGCGGCGCCTCCGCCGCACAGGGCACGCACCAGCTGGCAAAGACGTTGAGCAGCCGCGGATGGCCGGTGGCGAAATCGGCATGCGACAGCGCCGGTCGCTCCGGCGTCGCGGGTGCTAGGCGAAATTCGGGCAGAGGCTTGCCGACCATGGCGCTGACCACCTGCGTGTCGGCCGGATGGCGCAACTGGACGATCACCAGAGCCACGAAGCCGCAGAACAGCAGCAGCGGCAGCCACAGCACCCAGCCTTTCAGCAGCGCACGCATCAGCGGCCCTGCCGCATGCGGCGGTAGGCGATCTTGTCGCGCGCGACGATGCGCCGGACGTCTGCGGCGACCCGGCCGATGAGCGACAGAACCCCGCCCAGCGCGATCAGCAGCCCGCCCGCCCAGATCAGCGGTACGAACGGCTTCCACCACAACCGCAACTGCCAGCGTCCATCGGCGGTCGCTTCACCGAACACGGTATAGAGCTGCCCGTTCCAGCGGGTGAACAGCGCCGATTCGCTGGTCTGCTGCACGGGCGCCCAGAATGTCCGCGACTGCGGCGCCAGACGATGTTCGGCGCCACCCTGATAGCGTGCATCGAGCGTGCCCTGCATCGCCGTCCAGTTGGGCCCGGCGATCGGTTCGACCTTGCGCAGCGTGATCTGCCACGGACCGACGCCGACCGTCTCCCCGGCCCGCGCGGCGACCAGCTTCTCGATCGAGAACGCGCTGTCGCTCGCCATGCCAAACAAGGCGACTGCCACCCCCAGGTGGGCGATCACCATGCCCCAGGTCGCCAGCGGCGTGCGCCGAAGGTTGCGGCCTTTCAGCGGCAGGAGGCTGGCCACGGCCAGCGCGGGCGCCAGGATCAGTCCGAGCCAGGGCAGGATGCCGATCCCGCTGCCCCATGCGAGCAGCGCCAGCGCCCCGGTCAGCACCAGCAGCACGGGCAGCACCAGCCCGGCCCGCACCCGCGACAGCCGATCGCGCCGCCAGCGCAGCAGCGGCCCGACCGCAAGCACTACCAGCATCGGCAGCACGAACAGCGCGGTCATCGGATTATAGTACGGCGGCCCGACCGAGACACGCGCGCCCATCGCTTCGGCTAGCAACGGATAGAGCGTACCGAACAGGACGATGCCAAGGATCGCGGTCAGCATGACGTTATTCACCACCAGCGCACCCTCGCGGCTGACCACGCTGAACCGCTGGCCCTCCGCCACGGTCGCGGCGCGCAGCGCGAACAGCAGCAGTGCGCCGCCGATATAGATCGCCAGCAAGCCGAGGATGAAGGTGCCACGTTCGGGATCGACGGCAAAGGCGTGGACGCTGGTCAGGATGCCCGACCGGACGAGGAACGTGCCGACCATCGACATCGAGAATGCCAGCACGCCCAGCATGACCGTCCAGGCGCGCAAGGCATCGCGGCTGGCCAGCACGCTGACCGAATGCAGCAGCGCCGTCGCCGCCAGCCATGGCATCAGCGAGGCGTTCTCGACCGGGTCCCAGAACCACCAGCCGCCCCAGCCCAGCTCGTAATAGGCCCAGTACGATCCGGCGGTGATGCCGATCGTCAGGAAGATCCACGCGCCCAGCACCCACGGCCGCATCGCGCGGGCGAACGCCGGTCCTACCTGCCGCGTCACCAGTGCCCCGATCGCGAAGCTGAAGGCGACCGAGAGCCCGACATAGCCGAGGTAAAGCGTCGGCGGATGGAACGCGAGGCCGGGATCCTGCAACAGCGGGTTGAGCCCCATGCCTTCCGGCGGCGCCGGATCGATCCGCTCGAACGGATTGGAGGACAGCAGCAGAAAGGCATAGAAGCCGAGGCTGACAAACGCCTGACCCGCCAGCGTCGCCAGCATCGTCGGTTCGGGCAGCCGCCGCTTGATCAGCGCGACGAAGGCGCCGGACAGGCCCATGACCGTCACCCACAGCAGCATCGAGCCTTCGTGATTACCCCAGGCGCCGGCGATCTTGTAGAGCAGCGGCTTCTCGGTGTGCGAATTGGCGATCACCAGCTTCACCGACAGATCGGTTTCGGCGAACACCGCGACCAGCGCGGCGAAGGCGACCAGCGCCAGCAACCCCTGTACCACCGCCGCCGGCCGTATGAGCGCCGCCAGCGATGCGCCACCGCTGGTCAGCGACAGCACACCGCCGAGCAATTGCAGCGCCGCCAGCGCCGCGGCCAGCCACAGGGCGGCAAGCCCGAATTCAGCGATCATCGGATTTGGGCGATCATCGGGTTTTGGCGATCACTTGGCGTGCCTGTCCGCGCGTCATGTCCTGCATCTCGCGCGGCACATACTTCTCGTCATGTTTGGCGAGCAGGTTGTCGGCGATGAAGCGGCCGTCGGGCCCAAGCTTGCCTTCGGCGACCACGCCCGATCCCTCGACGAATAAAGACGGGACGATGCCCTTGAATCGCACCGGGATCGTCGTCTTGCCGTCACCGACGCGGAAGTCGATTGTCACGCCATCAGCCGCGGTGTGAAGCGAGCCGCGCTCCACCATGCCGCCCAGCCGAACCGCACGATCGGGCGCGGGCGGCGCCGCGCGCATGTCGCTGGGGACGTAGAAATAGGATGCCTGGTTGCGCAACGCCCAGGCGGCGAGCAGCGCCGCACCGGTGAGCGCGATGACAGCCACCAGCACCAGCATCATCCGCTGGTGCTTGGCCTTGAACAGACCCGAAGCCGTCACCGCCGCGCCCGGGGATCACGACCCCACGGCCGGGCGCGCTCCACCTCACCGCGGATGCGATCGCGGCGGCGTTCCGCGGCGCGCATGCCCAGCCAGCTCCAGCCGACCAGCACCAGCGTCGCGGTGATGGCGATGGCATACGCGGCGATGACGAAGGGCCATTGATCGAGCGCCTCGCGCATCAGACCGCCCTGAGATCGGTGCCGACGGCGTCAGCTGCCCGCATCGCCTTGCGCCGCAATCGGGCGTCCGCCTGCACGGTGGCCAGGATCGCGCGCATGCGGGCAAGCACCACCCCGCCGAACAGCAGGCTGAACCCGAACGTCGCGCCCAGCAGCGGCCAGAGGAATACCGGCGCGATGGCGGACTGGCCCAGCGTGATGCTCGGCGGCTGATGCTGGCTGTACCACCAGATCACCGAGTAGTGGATGATCGGCACGTTGACCGCGCCGACCAGCCCGAAGACAGCGGGGACGCGCGACACGCCGCTGCGCTCGGCGGCATCGGCCAGCGCGATCCAGGCGAGGTAGAGAAAGAACAGCACCAGCATGCTCGTCAGCCGGCCATCCCAGACCCACCAGGTTCCCCAGGCAGGCCGACCCCACAACGATCCGGTCATCAGGCAGACCGCCGCGAAGACCGCGCCGGGCACCGCCATGGCGCGGGCGGCGATGGCGGCCAACGGATGGCGCCAGACGAGTTCGGCGAAGCTGGCCACCGCGATCCCGATCCATCCGGCCATGCCCAGCCAAGCGGCGGGCACATGGATGAACAGGATTTTCACCGTCTCGCCCTGCAATTGTTCGGCCGGCGTGGCCAACAATGCCCAGATCAGTGATGCGGCGGTGAGCACGAGACCGGCAACCAGCAACGCCGGGGTCAGCCAGCGCGCGATCCGCAGGAACCGGGCAGGATTGGCAAGGCCATGCATGGTATGGGCGCTTTGGCAGGCGGCAGCCGGTCCGGCAAGGCGCAGACTCGGCACAATGTGCACGCAATGTTCCGCAAGCGGATCAGCTTGCATTCCAGCGAAAAACTGGGGCGACCAACGGGGTTCGAACCCGCGACCTCCGGTACCACAAACCGGCGCTCTAACCAACTGAGCTATGGTCGCCACATCCACCCGGCGGGTGGAAGATTGCGGGCTGTCGCATGGCGCAGCCCGCATTCAAAGCAAAACTTCAGACCGAACCGATCATCAGCCCTTCTTGAGCGAAAGCCCACCGAAGCGCTTGTTGAACTGCGCGACGCGGCCGCCCTCGTTCAGGCGCTGCGTACCACCGGTCCAGGCGGGGTGCGACGTGGGATCGATGTCGAGCACCAGCGTGTCGCCTTCGCTGCCCCAGGTGGAGCGCGTTTCGAACACGTCACCATTGGTCATCTGGACCTTGATGGTGTGATAGTCGGGATGGATATCGGCCTTCATCGGATGATCTTTCGCATGGGGCCGGTTCCGACCGGCCTGGAAATTGAGCCGCGCGCATAGCGGGCAGCGGCCGGGTTGACAAGCGATCGGTGCGCAAATGCCTCAGGCAGGCGCATCCGCCAGCATCGCGGTGAACTTGACCTCGCAGGTCACCTTGCCGTCGACTGACGCCTTGCCGGCGAACTTGCAGACACGGGCGCGCTTCTGGACGAAGCTGACATCGAGATCGAGCAGCACCCCGGGTTCGACCGGTGAGCGGAACTTGGCTTCCTCGATCGCCATAAAATACACCAGCTTGCCGGTGCCGGCGAGGCCTAGGGCTTCCACCGCAAGGATGCCGGCCGCCTGTGCCAGCGCCTCGATCTGCAAAACACCCGGCATGATCGGACGGCCGGGGAAGTGCCCCTGAAAGAAGGATTCGTTGAAGCTGACCGCCTTGATCGCGCGGATGGCATCGTCGTTCAACGCGACCACGCGGTCGACCAGCAGCATCGGGTAGCGATGCGGCAGCGCCGCGAGGATGCGCGGGATGTCATAGACCAGTGCGGCGCCGGGATCACCCGGCGCCGTTTCCATCTCAATCTGTCCTGCGTTAGTCATCGCGCCGATCAGCGGCCCGACGGCTGCGCACGGCCACGCGCCGGTGCGGCGGGAGCGGGCGTGCCGGCGGGCTGCGCCTGCTGCGGCAGCGGCGTGACCGAGATCGTGGTCAGCTGCGTGTTCAAAGCAGCCAGCACAGTATCGGTAATGTCGACGTTGCGCGATGCCGCCAGCGTGGCGTTCTGGTCGATCGCGATGTTGGCGCCGCGCTGCTGCATGACCTGCGTGATGACCGGGTTCAGCTTGTCGTTGATCTGGCGGATCACGTTGGCGTTCACCGACTGGATGTTCTGCTGCAGCCGCTCAAGCTCCTGCTGCGCCGAGGTCTGCTGCGCCTGGAACGCCTGGACCTTGGTCTGGAAGCCCTGTTCGGCGGTCGTCTTGGCCGCGCCATCGGCCAGCCCGCGGATCCGCGTGGCTTCGGTCTGCAGTGCCTGGCCCTGAGTCTGCAGCGGCGCGGAAAGCGCCTGCTGACGCTGCTGCGCCTGCTGCGCCAGTGCCTGAATCTGGCTCGAAGCCGTCCGGCAGGCGGTGCACTCGGATGCGATCCGCTCCCGATCGACGACTGCGACGATGGCCGCCGGCACGTTCTGCGCCTGCGCGGCGACGGGGGAGAATGCGACTGCGGCGAACACCGCCAACTTGATCTTGCTGGTCATCAGAACTGGGTTCCCACGTTAAAGGTAAAGGTCTTGGGATCGTCGCCGTCCACCTTGAGCAGGGTTCGGGCAAAATCGATGCGGAACGGACCGAACGGCGAGTTCCAGTTGACGCCGACACCCACCGCGACACGCGGCTTGGGACTGTCGCCGCGATACTGCTCGACGAAGCCGGAGGTCGCATCCGAGACGTTGTCGCCGGTCGTCGTGCACGTCGACGGCAGGCCCGGCTTGGTCTTGGAGGTGTTGATCACCTGAGTCTGAACGCCGTTGCACGTCTGCGTGAAGGTGTACGTAGGGGCGCCATTGTTGATCAGCGCCGGCGCCTTCAGATTCCACAGGGCACCGACATCGGCAAAGATGGACGGGCGCAGGCCAAGCTCGCGCGCGCCGGCACCCAGCGGGATCTCCAGCTCGGCCCGACCCAGGTAGTAGATCTTGCCGCCGAGCGCGTCATCGGTCCACTGCGAGCGGTCGGTGGAGATCGCGCCGGTCGTCAGGTCGATCGGCTTGCGCAGCACGCGCGGACCGATGCCGCGGATGTCGAAGCCGCGGATCTGCGGGTTGCCGAGGAAGAACCGGTCGTTGAGCCGGATCTCATCGGCGCCAGGCGCGACGTTGTTGTTGCCGTAAGCCTTGATCAGGCCGCCTTCCGCCGAGAGCGAGAAGACGAAGCCCCGACCCAGCGAGTAGAACTGCTGCGCTTTGCCGGTGACCCGGACGTAGCGCACGTCGCCGCCGAGCCCGGCCAGATCCGCGCCCACCGTGATCAGCCGGCCGCGCGTCGGCCGCACGCGATTGTCGAGCGTGTCGAAGATAAGCGAGCCGCCGATGATCGAGCTAAGCCGCTTGCCGATGGCATCGCAGAGGTAACGCCCCGCCTTGAGCGGGTCGCACGCCAGCACGCCCGGGGTCACACGATCGGAGTAGAACTGCGATTTATCGAGCGAGATATCATCGTAGTTCAGCGTGTAACGCGCGACCGCGGTGATGTACTCGGTCAACGGCACGCCGCTCCTGATCTGGAAGCCGGTGGTCGCCTGACTATACGTCGTGTTGCGATTGCTGTTCAGGTAGTTGAAGCTGTTGAGATCGCGGCGATAGATATCGACCCCAAGTGACACGTTGTTGTCGAACAGGTAAGGCTCGGTGAAGCTGACCTGTGCGCTCTTGGTATAGCGCGAGACACTGCCCGACAGGCTGACCGTCTGGCCGCGCCCACGGAAGTTGTTCTGCTCGATCGAAGCCTGGAGGATGAAACTTTCGATCGACGAGAAGCCGGCGGAAAGCTGCAGCTGCCCGGTCGGCTTTTCCTCGACATTGGCCTCAAGGATGATGCGGTCGGGCGCGCTGCCCGGCTTCTGCTCGACCTCGAACTTTTCCTGGAAATAGCCCAGCGACTTGATGCGGTTGGTCGAACGCTTGACCTGCAGCGAGTTGAACGCGTCGCCCTCGCCCAGCCGGAACTCGCGGCGCACCACCTTGTCCTGCGTCAGCGTGTTGCCGTTGACGTCGATCCGCTCGACATAGACGCGCGGCGCCTCGCCGATGACGAAGGACACGCCCATGGTGAGCTTGTCCTTGTTGCGGTTGTACTGCGGCCGCGAATCGGCGAACGCATAGCCGAACGCACCGGCGGTTTCGTTCAGCTTGTCGATCGTGTCTTCGACCAGCTTGGCGTTGTACCAGTCACCCGGCTTCATCGGCAGCTGCTTGGTCAGTGCCTCGCTGCTGAAATCGCGCAGCTGGCTCTCGACCTTGACGTCACCGAACTTGTAGCGATCGCCTTCCTCGACGACATAAGTGATGATGAAGTCGCGCTTGTCCGGCGTCAGTTCGGCTACGGCCGAGACGACGCGGAAGTCGGCGTAGCCCTGAGTCAGGTAGAACTGGCGCAGCTTCTGCTGGTCGAAGGCCAGACGATCGGGATCGTAGCTGGTGCCCGAACTGAACAGCCGCGACAGACGCGCCTGCTTGGTCACCATCTGCGAACGCAGCTCGCCATCGTCGAACTTGGTGTTGCCGATGATGTTGATCTGGCGGACCTTGGACTTGGCGCCCTCGCTGATCTCGAACACGATATCGACGCGGTTCTGGTCGAGCTGGACCATCTTCGGCTCGACCGTGGCGGCGAAGCGGCCCTGCCGCTTGTAAAGTTCGATGATCCGGGCGACGTCGGCACGCACCTTGGACCGCGTGAAGATCTGGCGCGGCGCGACCTTGATCTCGGGGAGGATCTTGTCCTCCTTAATACGCTTGTTGCCTTCAAGGATGATGCGGTTGACGACCGGGTTTTCCTTGACGTCGATGATGACCGCACCGCCTTCGTTGCGGATCTGCACATCGGCGAACAGCTCGGTCGCGAACAGGTCCTTCAACGCCTGGTCGGCGGAGGCCTGCGTGTACGCCTGACCGATGCGCAGCTGGGTATACGACAGCACGGTCTGCGGCTCGAGACGCTGCGCGCCGTTGACGGTGATCGAGCGGATCGCCGTCTCTCCGGCGACGGCCGCAGCGGCCGGCGGCTCGGGCGCCTCGGCCGGGATCGCAACCGGAGCGCCGCTGCGGCGTTGTGCAGATCGATCAGGATTGGCGCGACGACCCTGTGTGCGACCTTCGCCACGGCTTGGGCGTTGCGCCGTCGGATCGGTGTCCGTCTGGGCATAGGCCGTGATCGGCAGTGCCGTCAGGATCGTGGTCCCCAGCAACATCGCCGCCATAGGCGACACGGCCTGGGCCCCGGATTTGCGAAACATCTTCAATCCAATCCTCGACACGGTATCCGGCCCCCGCCAGAACAGGCCCCACCCAACACGTAGAAAACCGCGGCAAAAGACGCGATGCCGCCCTCTGCCCGAAGCAGAGGTGTCATTCAAGCAATCGATCCGAGGACCCACTGCCGAACTGAAAAAACAGACGCGAAAACCCGCACCGCAATCAACCGTTGAAGATCGGCAACTTGATCAGATCATTGATCGTCACGAACAGCATCAAGGCAAGTACCAAAGCCATGCCGGTGCGAAACGCCCATTCCTGGCTACGTTCCGGCAAGGGTCGCCGACGGACCGCCTCTGCTGCGTAAAGCGCCAGATGCCCTCCATCGAGGCCCGGAATTGGCAGGAGGTTGATGAATGCCAAGTTAATCGAGATGAGCGCGGCAAAGCCGACGAAGTTGACCCAGCCAAGGCTCAACTGCTCGCCCGAAAGCCGCGCAATTGATACCGGCCCGCCCAGTTCCTTGACCGATCGTTCCCCGGTAAACATCTGGACGATGCCGGTGACCATCATCTTCATCGCGCTGCCCGTCTGCTGGACGCCCAGGACGACGGCATCGATCGGGCCGACACGCAGCCGCTGCGGCCGCCCTGCCCCCACCCCGATCCGGCCGATGCGCGCCTCGTTGCCGAAGCTGTCACGTTCGACGACCGAAGCGATGGTGACGGGGATCGTCAGCACGCGCCCGTCCCGTCTGATCACCACCTCGATACGGCGGCCGGGATAGGGCAGCACGCGCGGCGCGACATCGGTGAAGTTGTCGATCCCGGCACCGTCGATCGAGACGATCCGGTCGCCGAGCCGCAATCCGGCCTGCTCGGCGGCCGAACCCTTGGTCATCACCGCGATTTCCGGCGTCGCCACCGCCTGGCCGTACGCCATGTAGAAACCGGCAAAGATCGCCACCGCGCAGATCAGGTTGGTGACCGGCCCCGCCAGGACGATCAGCGCGCGTGCAGCCAGCGGCTTGGCGCCGAACGTCTGCTGCCGCTCCGCCTCGCTCAGCCCGGTGGTGTCACCCGGGCGGCTGGTGGCGTCCATGTCGCCGGCAAAGCGCACATAGCCGCCCAGCGGCAGCGCCGAGAGCTTCCAGCGGGTGCCGCGCCGATCGGTCCATCCGGCCAGCTCCTTGCCGAAACCGATCGAGAACGCATCCGCCTTCACCCCGAACCAGCGGCCGACCAGATAATGGCCAAGCTCATGCACCAGCACCAACGGCCCCAGCAGCAGGACGAAAGCCAGGATCGTCAGCAGGATGCCGGGATGTTCGGGCATGTCAGGCAGGCTCCATCAACAGCCGTGCACGCTCGCGCGCCTCCCGGTCGACGGCAAAGACGTCATCCAGCGCGGCGGGCGACGGGGGAGCGAAGCTGGACAACACGTTCTCGACATGTGCCGCAATCCGCGTGAACCCGATCTGACCGGCAAGGAAAGCGGCCACGGCCACTTCGTTCGCCGCGTTGAGCACTGCCGGGATCGCACCGCCCGCCTCGGCCGCAGCCCGCGCCAGCCGCGTCGCCGGAAAGCGCACTTCGTCGGGGGCGCGGAAGGTCAGTTCGCCGATCGCCGCCAGATCGAGCGGCGCGCAAGGCGTGTCCATCCGCCGCGGCCAGGCCAATGCCGAGGCGATCGGCACGCGCATGTCCGACGGCCCCAGTTGCGCCAACGTCGATCCGTCGCGATATTCGACCATCGAGTGGACCACCGACTGCGGGTGGACGATGATCCGCAACTGTCGAAGGCTGACCGGAAAGAGGTAGAACGCCTCGATCAGTTCGAGACCCTTGTTAAACATCGTCGCCGAATCGACGCTGATCTTGGCGCCCATGTCCCAGTTGGGATGCTTGACCGCCTCCGCCGGGGTCGCGCGCACCAGCCGCTCAGCGGTCCAGTCGCGGAACGGCCCGCCGCTGGCGGTCAGCGTGATCGATCGGATATCCTCGGGCGCGTTGCCGGCAAGGCACTGGAAGATCGCGTTGTGCTCGGAATCGACCGGCAACAGCGTTGCGCCGTGCCGGGTGACTGCGGCGGTCATCACCTCCCCGGCAGAGACCAGCGCCTCCTTGTTGGCTAATGCCACCACCTGCCCGCGCTCGATCGCCGCCATCGTCGGCGCGAGACCGGCACAGCCGACGATGGCGGCAACCGTGATGTCGGCCGGCCTTGCCGCCGCTTCGGTCACCGCCGCGGCGCCTCCGGCCGCCACGATCCCGCTTCCCGCCAGCGCCGCGCGTAATTCACCCAGGCAGCTTACATCGCCCACGACGGCGATCTCGGCACGAAATTCCCGCGCCAGACGGGCAAGTTCGGGGGCGCGGCAGTTGGCCGTCAGGGCGACCACGCGCCAGGCGTCGGGCTGGCGTCGGATCAGGTCGAGCGTCGACGCCCCGATCGATCCGGTCGCCCCGAGGATCGAGACGGACCGCGGGATGATTTTCGTCATGTTCATGCCACACCGCCAAATCGAATTATCGGCAGGGCTATGCCCAGCACGAACAATACCGCCAGCAGGCCATCGGCCCGATCGAACAGGCCGCCGTGGCCGGGCAGCAGCGATCCCGAGTCCTTGACGCCGGCCCGCCGCTTCATCCAGCTTTGAAAGAAGTCTCCGGCCTGCGCCACCATGGGCACGATCACGCCGAGCGCGATCGTCGGCGCGACGCGGACCATGACGCCGGGATAGGTCTCCTGCACCGTCCCCGCCACCACCAGCAGCGACACGCTGGTCAGCACGATCGCCCCACCAAGCCCGGCCCAGGTCTTCGACGGGCTGATCCGCGGCGCGATCCGCGGCCCGCCGATCGCGCGCCCGGCAAAATAGGCGCCCACGTCCGTCGCCACGACGGCAAGCAGCACCACCAGCACCAGCACCGTGCCCTGCGGCGCATCGCGCAACACCATCAGCACCGCGATCGCGATGCCACAATAGATCGCGCCGGCGGCACTCCACACCGTGCGCGCCACGCCTTGCGCGAACCGCACGACCAGCAGCCGCCACTCGAACCAGACGCCGACGCCGATCGCGAGGACGAACACGGTCCACGCCATCCCGCCCAGCCACAGTGCCACGGCGGTCACCACGGTCATGACGATCGCTGAGGCGGCACGCACCGGCAGGTCGGGGCTGCGCAGGGCCATCTCAGACGCGCGCCACGCCGCTACCGCGATCAACGCCCGCCATAGCGCCGTTCACGGGCCGCATAGGCATCAAGCGCCT
The DNA here is from genome assembly GCA_003254865.1 of Dryas drummondii. Taxonomy (NCBI): domain Eukaryota; kingdom Viridiplantae; phylum Streptophyta; class Magnoliopsida; order Rosales; family Rosaceae; genus Dryas; species Dryas drummondii. Next base: position 217,922 of record QANW01010075.1, on the reverse strand, counting down.
CGCGCAAGTGGTCGGGCGTGAAGTCGGGCCACAGCACATCGGTGAAATACAGCTCGGCATAAGCCGCCTGCCATAGCATGAAGTTCGACAGGCGCAGTTCGCCCGATGTGCGGATCAACAGGTCGAGCGGGGGCAGCGATGCGCTGTCGAGTTCGGCGGCAATCGTCTCGGGCGTGATCGCGCCCTTCGCCGCCGCCTTGGTCGCCGCACGGGCGATCTCGTCCTGCGATCCGTAGTTGAGCGCGACCGCCAGCGTGGTGCCGTCGTTGCTCGCGCTGCGTTCCAGCGCGCGATCGATCAGCGCCACGACATCAGGCGCGAATCGCGTGTAATCGCCGATCACATGCAGCCGCGTATTGTTGGCGACGAATTCATCGAGATCGCTGATGATGAAGCGCTTCATCAGCCCCATCAGATCGCTGACCTCATCCTCGGGGCGGCGCCAGTTCTCGGTCGAAAAGGCATAGAGCGTCATCGCCTCCAGCCCCATGTCGCGGGCGGCGCGGGTCAGCCGGCGGACCGCCTCGACGCCGCGCTGATGGCCGATCACACGCGGCAGATGCCGCCGCTTGGCCCAGCGTCCGTTACCATCCATGATGATCCCGACGTGGCGCACCTTGGTCGCCGCTAGATTGTCGCTGCTCATCGTCAGCCGGCAAGGCCGGAGGTGCGGAACGAGCGCCAGCCCGGCGAGGCTGCCAACCGCCCGGATCGTCCGAAGCCCCCCGACCCGGTCACTTGCCGAGGATTTCCTTTTCCTTGCGCCCGAACTCCTCGTCGGCGACCTTGATCGTCTCGTCGGTCAGCTTCTGCACTTCGGTTTCGAGCCGCTTGCGCTCGTCCTCGCTGATAAGCTTCTTGTTCTCGTCCGCCTTCAACGTCTCCATGCCGTCGCGACGGACGTTGCGGATCGCGATCTTGGCCTTCTCGGCATATTGCCCGGCCAGCTTGGCGAGTTCCTTGCGGCGTTCCTCGGTCAGGTCGGGGATCGGCAGCCGCAGCGTGGTGCCGTCGGTGATGGGATTGAGCCCCAGTCCCGCCGAGCGGATCGCCTTGTCGACCGGGCCGACATTGCTCTTGTCCCAGACCTGTACCGACAGCATGCGCGGCTCGGGCACCGAAACGGTCGCCACCTGGTTGAGCGGCGTCTGCGCGCCATAGACGGTGACCATCACCGGATCGAGCAGCCCGGTGCTGGCCCGGCCGGTGCGCAGGCCGACCAGATCGCCCTTCAGCGATTCGACCGCGCCCTTCATGCGGCGATCGAGATCGGCCTTGTCGAACTTGGGTGTTGCCATGACTTCAAGCCTCCTTGACGATCGTCTGCGTTCCCTGCCCAGCCAGAACGCGGGCGAGATTGCCGCGCTCGCGGATCGAGAAGACGACGATCGGAATGGTATTCTCTCGGCACAGCGCCACGGCCGACGCATCCATGACCCTGAGGTTGCGGGCGAGCACGGTACCATAATCGATGGTATCGAACCGCTTGGCCGCCGGATCAAGCTTGGGATCGGCATCGTAGACGCCATCGACGCTGGTGCCCTTCAGCAGTGCGTCGCAGCCCATCTCGGCCGCGCGCAGTGCCGCGCCGGTATCGGTGGTGAAGAACGGGTTGCCGGTGCCCGCGGCGAAGATCACCACGCGGCCCTTCTCCAGATGGCGGGTCGCGCGGCGGCGGATGTAAGGTTCGCATACCGTCGCCATCGGGATCGCCGACTGGACGCGCGTATCGACACCGATCTTTTCCAGCGCGTTCTGCATCGCCAGCGCGTTCATCACCGTGGCGAGCATGCCCATGTAGTCGCCGGTCGTGCGATCGAGCCCGCGCGCCGCGCCGGCCAGTCCGCGAAAGATATTGCCGCCGCCAATGACCAGGCAGATCTCGAGGCCGGTGTCTTTAGCCGCCTTAACCTCGGCGGCAAGATCGGCGACGAATTCGGGATCGATGCCGTACTGCTGACTGCCCATCAACACTTCGCCCGACAGCTTGAGCAACACGCGCTTCATCGGGGGCATCGACATGCGGAACACTTACCTCGGTTCGGAGAGCTTCGCCTTACGGGCGGGTCGGCAGGTTGCCAAGCGCAGTATGATCGTGGGCAAACGATCCCGCAGGCAATTTCCCACCGAACAAGAAACAGAGGCGGATCAGCCGCGACGCCCGATCCGCCTCTATCCGATCAGTTGACCGGCAGACCCGCTGCTGCGGCGACTTCTGCCGCGAAATCAGTGGTTTCCTTCTCGATGCCTTCGCCGAGCTGGTAACGCACATAATCGGTCAGCACGATCTTGCTGCCCGCCTGCTTGCCGGCCGCTTCGACGACCTGTGCGATCGGCGTCTTGTTATCCATGACGCTGAGCTGGCTGAGCAGCGCGTTTTCCTTGGCGAACTTGGCGATCGCGCCGTCGACCATCTTGGTCTGCACTTCGGCCGGCTTGCCGCTCTCGGCCGCCTTTTCCGCGGCGATCTTGCGCTCGCGCTCGATCAGCTCCTGGTCAAGACCGGCGGCATCGAGCGCCAGCGGGAACGCCGCGGCAATGTGCATCGCGATCTGACGGCCGAGCGGCTCGAGCACGTCGGCGGCAGCTTCGCTTTCCAGCGCGACGAGCACGCCGATCTTGCCGAGGCCGGGCGCCTGCGCGTTGTGCATGTACGGCACGACGATGCCGTTGGTCACCGACACCTGGCGCAGACGGCGAAGCTGCTGGTTCTCACCGATCGTGGCGACGTTATTCGTCAGCTTCTCGGCCACGGTGCCGCCATCGGGATAGGCCGCGGCCTTAAGCGCCTCGATGTCGGTCGTCGCGTTGTCCAGCGCGACCGAAGTGACCTTGCGGACGAAATCCTGGAACTGCTCGTTCTTGGCGACGAAGTCGGTCTCGGAGTTGACCTCGACCGCGACACCCTTGGTGCCCGACACGGCGACGCCGACCAGACCCTCGGCCGCGGTGCGGCTGGACTTCTTGGCGGCAGCGGCCAGACCCTTGGCGCGCAGCGCGTCGACCGCGGCTTCCATGTCGCCGCCGCTTTCTTCCATCGCCTTCTTGCAGTCCATCATGCCGGCGCCGGTGCGCTCGCGCAGGTTTTTCACGTCCGCGGCGGTATAAGCCATCAGATTAATCCTTCTCGGGAAAAACAAAGGTAAGCGCCCGGGTCAATGACCCGGGCGCGCTACACTGGTGTTACGCTGATCGGCAGACCCGCCGATCGATCGGGTCAGAGCCCGGCTTCTGCCGCATGCGAGGCGATGGTCATTTCTTCCTCAGCGATCGGCTCATCCATCGATCCGACATCGAAGCCCGATTCGTAGATGGCTTCGCGGCCACCCTTGGTCGCGGCCTGCGCCAGTGCATCGCAATAGAGACGCACGGCACGGCTGGCGTCGTCGTTGCCCGGGATCGGGAACGCGATACCCTGCGGATCGACATTGGTGTCCAGCACCGCGACGACCGGGATGCCAAGGACGTTGGCTTCCTTGATCGCCAGTTCTTCCTTGCTCGCATCGATCACGAACATGACGTCGGGGATGCCGCCCATGTCGCGAATACCGCCGAGCGACAGCTCGAGCTTGTCGCGCTCACGCGTCAGTTGCAGGACTTCCTTCTTAGTCAGGCCGGCGGTGTCGCCGCTGAGCTGCTCTTCAAGCGTCTTGAGGCGCTTGATCGAACCCGAGATCGTCTTCCAGTTGGTCAGCATGCCGCCGAGCCAACGATGGTTGACGAAGTGCTGGCCGCACTGGCGCGCCGCCTCGGCGATCGGCTCCTGCGCCTGGCGCTTGGTGCCGACGAACAGGACCTTGCCGCCCGCCTGGACGGTGGACGAGACGAAATCGAGCGCACGCGCCATCAGCGGCACGGTCTGCGACAGATCGATGATGTGGATGCCGTTGCGCGCGCCAAAGATGTACGGCTTCATGCGCGGGTTCCAGCGGTGAGTCTGGTGGCCGAAATGAGCGCCGGCCTCGATCAATTGCTGCATGGTTACGACGGGAGCCGCCATAAGGATTTCCTTCCGGTTGAGCCTCTGGAAAGCTGGAACCGTGCGGCCATCCCGAAGGACTTTCCCCGCTGCGGCACCGGTGTGGGTGCTTTCCATGTGGATTTGTCGATCACGCACCCGAATGGCGCGCACGACGGATGCCCCGTAGGAGCATCGGTCATGAAAGTCCATCCTCCCGACACGAACATGGCACACTCGATCACCGCCAAATGCGATCGAATCGTTGACTCCGGCGGAACATATGAGGAACAAGGAACGTAATGGGGTTCGCTGACGTTGCAGGACTCATACGCTCTGGAAAGACGCTCGATAATGACGATCTCTTTGACCGCCGCGATTTTCTTAATTTCGTTGGTGGCAGCAGCCGCCAGCATTGCCGCAACCTGGGCCAGCCATGGTTCGCGCATCATGGAACTGGCAGCCGCCGCCAACGGCAGCGAGCGTCGCCCGTCCAAAGCCCGTGCCATCAAGGGCTTGCCGGTGGCGATCACCCCGCACGGCATGACGTTTGCCGGTCAGACCGCACATGTCGCCATTTCGGCGCAGAATGTTCAACCCGTGCGTTCGGTTTCGCCGGCTATCCGCTCGATGCGCTGCCGGTTGAGCTTCGCATAGACGATCAACCCGTACGGAATTAGCAGCAGGTAGACGATCGTCACGCCGGTCAGCGTCAGCCAGGGCTCGCTCAACAAGGCAGCAACCAGCAGACCCACCCCGGCAATGATCTCGATCCGGATACTGCGACGCGGACGAAGACGTGACCATCCGAGCGTCGGCACGGACGAGATCATCAGGAAGGCGACCATCGCCATCCATGCCCCGACCGCCAGAGGATAGCGAAACTCCTCCCGCCCGGTCGTGATCCACAGATACAGCGGCAGGAAAGCGAGACCTGCCCCAACCGGCGCAGGTACGCCGGTCAGGAAACCCAATGCCTTGTGCGGTTGCTCCGGGGCATCGAGTCGCGAGTTGAAGCGAGCCAACCGCAGAACACAGCTGATCGCAAAGGCCAGCGAGGCGAACCAGCCCAGCCGCGGCAGTTCCTGCAAGCTCCAGAGATAGACGATCAGCGCCGGTGCGACACCGAACGAGATCGAATCGGCCAGACTGTCCAGTTCGGCACCGAACCGGGTCTGCGCGTGCAGCAGCCGTGCGGCGCGGCCATCGATACCATCGAGCACGCCGGCCACGATGATCGCCTGTACCGCCTTGTCGAATTCACCCCCGATGGCGAAGCGGATTCCAGTCAGCCCGACGCAGAGCGCGGCGGCGGTAATCGCGTTGGGCACCAGCGCGCGCAGCGTCAGCCCGTTGCGTTCACGGCTCTCTTCGGTCTGGCGCACCCGCAGGCCCGGTCGCGGTCGTCTCACTGGCGCACTCCGCGGATGTGTACGGCCTCACCGGCAAAGGCGATGATCGTCTCGCCCGCGATCACCCGCTGCCCCAGCAGCACTGCCGGCTCGGTTCCGGCGGGCAGATAGACATCGACGCGGCTGCCGAAGCGGATCAGGCCGACCCGCTGACCGGCAGCGAGGATGTCTCCCGGCTTGACGAACGGCACGATGCGGCGGGCGACCAGCCCGGCGATCTGGGTGAAGCAGACCACCAGCCCATCCCCACGATCGATCATCACATGCTGCCGCTCGTTCTCTTCGCTTGCCTTGTCGAGATCGGCATTGAGGAACCGACCGGGAATATAGACCACCCGCCGTACAGTGCCGCCGATCGGCGCGCGGTTGATGTGGACATCGAACATGCTCATGAAGATCGACACGCGCACGATCGGTACATCGACGATCCCGGCGATGCCGCTGCCGTCGGGCACCACCAGTTCGCGCGGCGGCACAACCTCTTCGATCAGCGTGACCAAGCCATCGGCGGGCGAGATAATCGCGCGATCGGATTGTGGCGTGACCCGTTGCGGATCGCGAAAGAACGCGAGGATGCAGATCGTCAGCAGGCCGAGTGGCCATGCCAGCGTCTCCCACGCCAGCAAGGCGCAGAGCAGGCAAAGGACGCCGGCAACCGCGGCAAATGGACGAGCTTCGGGATGAATCGCCGGCCAGTGCCAGCTGACATCGCCCGGGCCGCGGTTATCGAGCAGTTCTCCTGACATTCGCCCGCATGTAGGCTCCGCATGCAGCAGCGGCAATCGCGCATTCATTTTTGCCGGGCAACGATAGCACCGGTGCCGGGCAGATCGGCATCATGCAGCCTTGTGGCCGATCGTCAGTTCGGCTGTGCGGGCTTCATAAAAGGAGGAGAGAGCTCATGAAGACATTGATCATGGCCGCCGTGGCGCTGGGCAGCGCGCTGTTCGTCAGCAGCGCGCCGGCCGAGGCCCGGCAGGGCTGCGGCGCCGGCTTCCACCGTGCACCACGCGGGCATTGCGTTCCCAATCGTGGCAACTGGCGGCGCGATCATCGTCCGCGCGTCGGCGTGTTCTATCCCGGTCGCGGATACTACAGCGGCGGCCGCTACTGGCGTGAGCGCTATCGTCATCATCGCGGCTGGCGCTATCGCTAAGCGCACGTAACTACCGGAGCCGGGTGCCGTCGCGCCCGGCTCACCATCGCGATACGCCGTACTCAATCTTTCAAGAAAGCTTTGATCCGAACCGCCGCGCGGTTGGTGGACAGGGCTGGATTCGAACCAGCGTACGCTTGCACGGGCAGATTTACAGTCTGCTGCCTTTAACCACTCGGCCACCTGTCCACACCCGCCACGCATCGCGTCAGGCATGTTCCGCGGGATGCGGCGGTGCCGCCATCCGTTGGGAAGGCGCGCAATGACGAAGCGGGCCTTGCCTGTCAATGGGGCGACTGGCACAGGCCGCCGATGGCGCAAAAAGATGAGAGCAAACCCCGCCGCGCATTGCGCGGACGCGCAGGCCGGATGCAGGGCGGACGCGGCAGCGGACGTGCGAGCAAGGGTGCCGTGCGCCTCTGGGGCCATCATGCAGTCGAGGCCGCGCTGAAGAACCCGGAACGGCAGCACCGCCGCCTGTGGGCGACGAAGGAGGCGATCGAGGGTCTGGATGGCGAATTGCCGGTCGGTTTCCCGGTCGAGTTCGCCGACGTCGCCGATCTTGGCCGGCTGGTCGCGCGCGACGCGCCGCATCAGGGGCTGGTGCTCGAATGCGATCCGCTCGAGGATCTTTATATCGACGACGTGCTGGCGGCAGATTCCACCCGGCCGATCATCGTGCTCGATCAGGTGACCGATCCGCACAATCTCGGCGCGATCATGCGCTCGGCCGCCGCGTTCGATGCCGGTGCGATCATCACGCAGGACCGCCATGCCCCGCCCGAATCCGGGACGGTCGCCAAGGCCGCATCCGGCGCATTGGAGATCGTGCCCTGGGTCCGCGTGGTCAACCTGTCGCGCGCGCTCGAATCGATCGCCGAGGCAGGGTACTGGCGGATCGCGCTGGATGGTGACGGCACGGGGACGCTCGCCGAGATGCTGCCCGCTGGTCCGGTGGCGCTGGTGCTGGGTGCCGAGGGCGAGGGACTGCGCCCCAACGTCGCGCAGCACTGCGATGCTATCGCGCGCCTGCCGATCAGCGCGGCAATGGAGAGCCTGAACGTCTCCAACGCCGCCGCGATCGCGCTCTATGCGGGCGCCACCCGCTGATTTCAGCAAGACAACGTGACAGCACCTGCGCCCTGCAGGTGCATCACCACCTTACAGGTTCAGTTGCAGGCGTCCTTCAACGTCTTGCCGGCCTTGAACTTGGGCTGCGCGGACGCCTTCAGCTCCATCGCCTCGCCGGTGCGGGGGTTACGACCGGTCGATGCCTTGCGCGTGGAGACGGTGAACGTCCCGAACCCGACCAGCCGGACGTCCTCGCCGCGGATCATCGCCGCCTTGATCGTCTCGAACACGCCTTCGACCGCGCGCACCGCATCGTTGCGTGCAAGGCCGCTGGTTTCTGCAACAGCATTGATCAGATCGTTCTTGTTCATCAGATGTCCCCCTGGATGATCGTTCAGCGGTCGGCGGGTGAGCGCTGACGCAGCATGAAAGAGCGGGGGAAGTGCGCGATTATGGGGGCCTCTGTCAAAGGCTAAGCGGCCGGTGGAGGCCGACTTTCGCCATCTGCGCGCCCCTTGAACGAGAAAGGGCCGATGCGGACGCAAATCCGCACCGGCCCCGGCCCGTTCGACTTGATCGAAGCGCCCGATCAGTGCGCCGTCGGCGACACGATCGGCGTGCCCGGCGCGGGCGCCGTCGCCTGCATCGCCAGCTCGTCCGCCTCGGTCCATTCGATCGGAGCGATCGGCTGGACCAGGGCGTGCGCCAGCACCTCGTCGACATGCGCGACCGGAATGATATCCAGCCCATCCTTCACGTTCGCCGGGATCTCGGCGAGATCCTTGCGGTTCTCTTCCGGGATCAGCACCGTGGTGATACCGCCGCGCAGCGCCGCCAGCAGCTTTTCCTTGAGACCGCCGATCGGCAACACCCGGCCGCGCAAGGTCACCTCGCCCGTCATCGCGATGTCGGATCGCACCGCGATGCCGGTCAGCGTCGAGACGATCGACGTCACCATGCCGATGCCTGCGCTGGGACCATCCTTGGGCACCGCGCCCTCGGGCAGGTGGACGTGGATGTCCTTGCGCTGGATCAGCGACGGCTTGATCCCGTAGGCCGCGCTGCGCGCCTTCACGAAGCTGAAGGCCGCCTGTACGCTCTCGTTCATCACCTCGCCCAGCTTACCGGTCGTGCGAATCACGCCCTTGCCGGGCACGGTCACCGCCTCGATCGTCAGCAGCTCGCCGCCGACTTCGGTCCAGGCCAGACCGGTGACCGCGCCGACCTGATGCTCGTCGTCCGACATGCCGTGGCGGAACTTGCGGATGCCGGCGAAGTCGCCAAGGTTCTCGGCATCGACAGTGACCGCGGTATCCTTGCCCTCAAGGATGCGCCGCAGCGACTTGCGCGCCAGCCGGGCGATCTCGCGCTCCAGCGTGCGGACGCCCGCCTCGCGCGTGTAGAAGCGGATCAGGTCGCGCAGGCCCTGATTGGTCAGGGTGAACTCGCCGGCCTTCAGGCCATGTGCCTCGACCTGCTTGGGCACCAGATGACGCTCGGCGATCTCCACCTTCTCATCCTCGGTATAGCCTTCGAGCCGGATGATCTCCATCCGGTCGAGCAGCGGCTGCGGCAGGTTGAGGCTGTTGGCCGTGCAGACGAACATCACGTCCGAAAGGTCGATATCGACCTCCAGGTAATGATCCTGGAACTTGGCGTTCTGCTCGGGATCGAGCACCTCGAGTAGCGCCGAGGCGGGATCGCCGCGGAAATCCTGGCCAAGCTTGTCGATCTCATCGAGCAGGAACAGGGGATTGGATGCCCCCGCCTTCTTGAGGTTGGTGACGATCTTGCCCGGCAGCGAGCCGATGTAGGTGCGACGATGACCGCGGATCTCGGCCTCGTCGCGCACGCCGCCAAGCGACTGGCGCACGAATTCGCGGCCGGTCGCCCGCGCGATCGACTTGCCGAGGCTGGTCTTGCCGACACCCGGAGGCCCGACGAGGCAGAGGATCGGGCCTTTGAGCTTGTTAGTCCGCGCCTGTACCGCGAGATACTCGACAATACGGTCCTTGACCTTTTCCAGCGCGAAGTGATCGGCATCGAGCACGCCCTGCGCTGCGGCGATATCGCGCTTCAGCTTCGACTTCTTGCCCCAAGGCAGGCCCAGCAGCACGTCGAGGTAGTTGCGGATCACCGTCGCCTCGGCGCTCATCGGCTGCATGGTCTTGAGCTTCTTGAGCTCGGCCTGCGCCTTTGAGCGGGCTTCCTTCGACAGCTTGAGCGTGTCGATTTTGTCCTGCAGTTCGGCGATCTCGTTGACGTCCTCACCCTCGCCGTTGCCGCCGAGTTCGGACTGAATCGCCTTCAACTGCTCGTTGAGGTAATACTCGCGCTGGGTCTTCTCCATCTGCCGCTTCACGCGACCACGGATCTTGCGCTCGACCTGCAGCACGCCGAGTTCGCCTTCCATGAAGCCGAACACCATCTCGAGCCGCTTCAACGGATCGATCTCGGACAAAAGCGCCTGCTTGTCCGCAACCTTGGCCGAAAGTTGCGCCGCGACCGCGTCGGCGAGCTTGGAGGCATCCTCCACCTCGCCCAGCGAATCGCCGGCATCGCCCGACAGCTTCTTGTTGAGCTTGGCATATTCGCCGAATTGATCGATCACGCTGCGCATCATCGCGGTGATCTCATCACCCTCGATCACTCGCGGCTCGATCGTCTCTACCTGTGCAACCAGCATCTCGCCGTTGGCGCCCTGCTCGCTCTGGAGCATCTCCAGCCGCGCACGCGTCTTGCCCTCGACCAGCACGCGCACGGTGCCGTCGGGAAGCTTGAGCAACTGCAGCACGGTGGCGACCACGCCGGTGTCGTACAGATCGTCGCGATCGGGATCGTCGCAGCCGGGATCGAGCTGCGCCAGGAGGAAAATGTCCTTGTCACCGGCCATCGACGCCTCGAGCGCAGAAACGGATTTTTCCCGGCCGACGAACAGCGGCACGACCATGCCGGGGAACACGACGATGTCACGAAGAGGAAGCAGGGGAAGCAGATTCACGTATTTGGTCCACCCATTTTGCGGCGCATCGGGGCGCCTGCCGCTGATCGCGACCTGACCCCGAATATGGGATGAAGGTTAATAGCGTGCAATGGCGGGAACGATCCGCGCCGGATCGTGCCCGCGCCCCCTTGCCCCAACAGCGATCAGAACGGCAGGTTGAACCCCGGCGGCAGACCCAGACCCTGCTGCGCCTTCGCCATCTCCTCCCCGGCGACCTTGTCGGCCTTGGCGCGCGCATCGTTGTAGGCGGCGGCAATCAGGTCCTCGAGGATCGGCTTCTCGCTGGGCTGCATCAGACTATCGTCAAGCGCAACGCCGATCACGCGGCCCTTGGCCGAGCAGCGGATGCGGACGAGCCCGCCACCTGACACGCCTTCGACCTCGAGCGCGTCGAGCTTGCCCTGAGTCTCGTTCATCTGCTTCTGGATCGTTTCGGCCGCTGCCTGCGCCGCCTTGATCATCTCTTCCATCGATTGCATCGCTTGGCCTTCTCTCTTGCTGTCAATTACGCGCGCGGCTGCGCCGTTCGCCGGTATCGTCGCCTGTGTCACTCACGAACCGCGCGTCGGGAAAGGCGGCCAGTGTCGCCGCGACAAGCGGATCCTGCCGGATTTGTGCTTCCCGCTCGGCGACCGCGGCTTCGGCGCGTTCGCGCAGCGTCGGCTCGCCGGCTGCGGCCACCCGCTCCACCAACCAGCGCTCGCCCGTCGCCTGAAGCAACGCATCGCGCAAGTCGGGCGACGGATCACCGGCAAAACCGGGCGCGAGCGAGAACTTGAGATCGCACTGCGCGAGCGACACGATGCGCACCCAGTCACGCATGGTCTGCGCGACATGCAGCCGACCCTGCTGCTCGACCTGATCGGCGAGTTGCTCCCAATCAGGGGCGGCGGCGGTTACCGGCTGGGCGACGGTCTGGGTCGCCGCCGATGTCACCGCGGGCGCAGACGCAATCGCCGCCTCCAGCCGCCGCGCGAGCTCGCCGGGGTCGGGCATGTCTGCCGCATGCATCACGCGCAGCAGCGCCATCTGCGCTGCGATCAGCGGATCGGGCGCGATCCGTACTTCGTCGTGGCCCTTGAGCAGGAGTTGCCACAAGCGATGAAGCTGCCCGGCCGAGAGCGAGCGCGACCAGTCCTCAAGTGCTTCCGCTTCCTCGGCCGACACCGCATCCTGCGCGCTGCCCCCGACTTGCCCGACGGTGATGCGGCTGACCAGCCCGAGCATTCCGCGCAGCAGCGCCAGCGGCTCGACGCCCAGCGCGAACTGCCCGGCGATGAGATCGAGCAGACCGCGCGCGTCGCCTGCCAGCAGAGCCGCCAGCAACGCGCGCTGCGCCGACTTGTCGGCAAGACCCAGCATGTCGCGCACTTGTGCCGCGCTGACCCGGCTTTCGCCGTCCAGATCGGCATGGGCGATCGCCTGATCGAGGATCGACAAGCCATCGCGCACCGATCCCTCGGCCGCCGCGGCGACCATCGCCAGCGCCTCGCCTTCGGCCTCGACGCCTTCGGCCGTGCAGATGCCGGCGAAATGCTGTGCGAGCAGCGGACTGGGGATGCGCTTGAGGTCGAACCGCTGGCATCGCGACAGCACCGTGACCGGCAGCTTGTCGACCTCGGTCGTCGCGAACAGGAACTTCACATGTGGTGGAGGTTCCTCAAGTGTCTTGAGCAACGCATTGAAAGCGTTTCGAGAAAGCATGTGAACTTCGTCGATGATATAGATCTTGAAGCGGGCGGACACCGCCGCATAGCGCACCGCCTCGATGATCTCGCGCACGTCGTCGACGCCGGTGTGGCTTGCCGCGTCCATCTCGATCACATCGATGTGCCGGCCTTCGGCGATCGCGACGCAGGGCTCGCAGATGCCGCAGGGGTCGATCGTCGGCCCGCCCTGCCCGTCCGGACCGACGCAGTTCAGGGCCTTGGCGATCAGTCGCGCGGTGCTGGTCTTGCCGACGCCGCGCACCCCGGTCATTAGAAAGGCATGTGCCAGCCGTCCGCGGCGGATCGCGTTCGACAGCGTCTGGACCATCGGCTCCTGGCCGATCAGTTCCGAGAACGTCCGGGGTCGGTATTTGCGCGCGAGAACGCGGTAAGGCTGATTATCGCTCGCGATCATGGTCGCAGCGCCTACCGGCGCCACCTCTGCCACGCTCGACACAGGGGCATCAGCTTCCACGTCGGAAGGGCTTTCGCCAAACATGTCGGTGGATTCGGCCATCGCCGGGCAAACTAGGGGTTCCTGCCGCGATTGTCGAACGGGTGCCCTTGTGAAACAACCCCTCAAACCCTTAGCGAATGGACGCCATGGCCAAGATCCTCCCCGGACGTTTGACCGACGATGTACCCGGTCCGATCGTCGTCTTCGTCATAGGTCTGCGCATCAACAGCCTGTGGCGTATAGATAAATGGTTGCCGGTAGCGCGTGCGATGGGGCCGATGATCGCGGAACTGGCGCAGGATACGGAAAGCGGCTTCCTGAGCCACGAGACGCTGCTGCAACCACCGCGAACCCTGCTCATGATCCAGTACTGGCGCGATTTCGATCGGCTAGAGGCCTATGCCCGGGCCCGCGACAAAGAGCACTGGCCCGCATGGGCGGCTTTCAACCGGCGCATCGGCAACGACGGCACCGTCGGCATATTCCATGAGACGTATGTGGTGGATGCCGGCAGGCACGAGACGATCTACGTCAACATGCCGCGCTTCGGCCTCGGGCGCATCGCGTCACCCGTACCCGCGATCGCATCGCGCAATGCCGCACGAGAGCGGATGCGCGCACACATCGATGAAGGTGAATGAAGGAGCCGGGCGACCCACCGCAACCCGTTGTGGCTGCTTCCTTCCGGACCTGACCAGGTTGGCGGACGCAAGCGCCCGCCCGACTCCCGCCGGCGATATGGCCGAACGCCTGCGACGATGCAAGAGGGGGGATGCAAGAGGCTGAAAGCAGGATGGCGCGCCCGACAGGGTTCGAACCTGTGACCCCAAGCTTAGAAGGCTCGTGCTCTATCCAGCTGAGCTACGGGCGCGCATGGCATGGGTCATAGGCGGTGACGCCGGATAGCGCAATTCGGCGGCTCTTGCGTTGCAGCAATCCACAGGTACACCCGGCGCCATGGTCCAAACGACAATCAGCAGCGAAATGGGCGGTGCGCAGGCCGCGCGGCCGCAGTTCCGGTATTTTGAATACATGCTGGCCGCGTTCGTCACGATCCTGCTGCTGTCCAATCTGATCGGCGCGGCCAAGCTTTCCATCCTGGGCGACTATCGCTTCGGCGCAGGCATCCTGTTCTTCCCGATCAGCTATATTCTGGGCGATGTCCTGACCGAGGTCTATGGGTACGCGCAGGCCAGGCGCTGCGTCTGGGTCGGCTTCTTCGCGTTGCTGTTCATGGCGTTCATGAGCGCGGTCGTCGTGGCGATGCCGGCAGCACCCGACTGGGGCTGCGCCGCCAGCGGCGATCCGCGCTTCGCCGCGGTCACCGCCGCCACCAGCGCCGGCAACGTCTGCCAGGCGACATACCAGTCGGTCTTCGGCAGCACCTGGCGCATCGTCGCCGCCAGCGTGGTCGCCTTCTGGGCGGGTGAGTTCGTCAATTCCTACGTGCTCGCCAGGATGAAGGTCTGGACCAAGGGCAAGTACCTGTTCACGCGCACCTGGGGCTCGACCATCGTCGGCCAGGCGGTCGACAGCGCGATCTTCTATCCAATCGCCTTTGCCGGCGTCTGGACGGGCCAGAGCGTAATCACGGTGATGGTCACCAACTGGGCGCTCAAAGTGTTGTGGGAGATCGTGCTGACCCCGCTGACATATGCCGTGGTCGGCTTCCTCAAGCGCGCCGAAGGGGCCGACGTGTTCGACGTGGACACGGACTTCTCACCCTTTGCCAAGACGCGTTCGCCGCAAGTCTGACCGCGCCCGCAGCGTTGATCGCGGTTGCACATCGTCGGTTTCGTGCGTTCTAGCGCGAAGCCCATGCTCGACCGCATCCTCCTCTCGCGTTTTCGCAACCACCGCGACACCGCGATCACCGGTAGCGGGCGGTTCAACCTGCTGGTGGGAGAGAACGGCGCGGGCAAGACCAACGTGCTCGAGGCCATATCGCTGTTCGCGCCCGGGCGCGGACTGCGCCGCGCCGCGCTGCCCGACATGGCCGCGCAGGACGGCGATGGCGGTTTCGCGATCAGTGCGGCGCTGGCCGGCGATGGCGATCCGGTCAGCCTGGGCACCGGGATCGCCATCGACCGTCCCGGCCGCCGCATCGTGCAGGTCAATGGCGCGCAGGCACCGGCCGTGCGGCTGGCCGAATGGCTGGCGGTGGGCTGGCTGACCCCAGCGATGGACCGCCTGTTCGCCGAAGGACCGGGCGCACGGCGGCGGTTTCTCGATCGTCTGGTGCTGGCGATCGATCCCGCGCATGCGCGCTCCGCCGCCCGGCTCGACGCGGCGCTGCGCGAGCGCGGGCGTTTGCTCAACGAGGCAGCGGAGCCCGATCCCTTGTGGATGGACGGCGTCGAATTGCAGATCGCCGAGGCCGGGCAAGCTGTCACCAGCGCCCGCGCCGCGATCGTCGATGACCTGGCGCTGGCGCTCGATCGATTGCCGGACGCGCCGTTCGCCAGGCCGGCGCTCACGTATCTCCCCGGCGGACCGTCAACCGCACCCGCGCTCCTTGCCGCACTTGGCGAGGGGCGCCGGCGGGACCGGACGGCAGGGCGGACGCTGGTGGGCCCGCATCGCGACGAGCTCGGCGTCACACTCGCGCTCAAGCAGCAGCCAGCAGCCGAATGCTCGACCGGCGAACAGAAGGCGATGCTGATCGCGATCACGCTGGCGCATGCGACGCTGGGCGATCACGCCAGGCCACGGCTGCTGCTGCTCGACGAGGTGGCGGCGCATCTCGACCCGCTCCGGCGCGAGGCCCTGTTCGAGCGGTTGCGGGACAGCGGCGCACAAGTTTGGATGACCGGCACCGAAGTCGCGCCGTTCGCCGCGATCGCGGATGAGGCGAGCATCTGGCAGGTGCGCGACGGGCTTGTCGAACCGGCCTGACGCGCGGGTCGCCTTACACGTACATGGACTGTCAGCGCGCCACCGGATGCGCCTTGATCGCCCCGGCTACCGTCTTCGCCGTCGCCGCCACGATCGCCTCGATCCCGGCCGCAGTCGGATGGATGTGGTCGGCCTGCACCAGATCTGGCTTGTCGACCACCGCCTGAAGGAAGAACGGCACCAGCGTAGCATCATGCTTCTTGGCAAGTTCGGCATACATCGCGTTGAAAGGACGCGCATAATCGCCGCCAAGGTTCGGTGCCGCAAGCAGGCCCATGATGACCACCGGGATCTTGCGCCGGTCGAACTCGGTCAGGATCGCATCGAGGTTCTCGCGCGCCCGTGCCGGCGGAAGCCCGCGAAGCATGTCGTTGCCGCCCAGGCTGACGATCGCCAGCGCCGGGGTCCTGGGCTGGTTGTCGAGCGTGAAGGCCAGCCGTTGCAGGCCGTCCGCGGTGGTGTTGCCCGATACCCCGGCATTGGTGATCCGGGCGTTGATCCCGCGGGCCCGCAGCACGCGTTCCAGCTGTGCGGGATAGCTCTGCCCCGCCCCGACGCCATAGCCGGCGAACAGGCTGTCCCCCAGTGCCAGGATTGGGACTTCGGCACCGGCCACCGGGATGTCGGGCGGCAGATCGATCGCCTGCAGCGAGGCGGCGGGCGCGGGCTGGCTCTGCTGCTGACAGGCCGCCAGCGACAGCAGTATGGCGAAGGTTCCGGCAAACAGCGCAAGGGTGCGCGAAATAATCATAGGGGCGTCTCCTTGGCGCGCTGCGTTAGCTATGCCATCTCCCATCCGTGACAAGTCCCGCGATCGAGGCACATGGCCTCACCCTGACCCTCGGCAGCGGCGACAGCGCGGTCGAAGTCCTCAAAGGCATCGATCTGAGCGTTTCGGCAGGCCAGGTCCTGGCACTGCTGGGGCCGTCCGGATCGGGCAAGAGCTCGCTGATGGCGGTCTTGTCGGGGCTGGAGCGGGCCGGCGGCGGCACGCTGCGCGTGGCCGGCGCGGACTTCGCGACGATGAACGAGGATGCGCTGGCGCGTGCCCGCCGGGGCCGGATCGGCATCGTGCTGCAGGCGTTCCACCTGCTGCCGACGATGACCGCGCTGGAGAACGTGGCGACGCCGCTCGAATTGGCGGGCATGACCGACGCCCGCGAACGGGCCGCGTCCGAGCTGGAGGCGGTCGGGCTTGGCCATCGGCTGGGCCACTATCCGACGCAGCTGTCCGGCGGCGAGCAGCAGCGCGTCGCCATCGCCCGCGCCACCACCCCGCGGCCGCCGCTGCTATTTGCCGACGAACCGACGGGCAACCTCGATGCGGCGACTGGCGGCGGCATCGTCGACCTCATCCTGGCGCGCCGGGCGGAAACCGGATCGACGCTGGTCATCATCACGCACGACGTCACGCTCGCTGCGCGTTGCGAACGGATCGTGACGCTGGCCGATGGCCGCATCGTGGACGATCGTCTTGCCTGACCGGAAGTCGCCGGGGCCACACCCGGCATGAACTGGCGCATGGCCTGGACGATCGCGCGGCGCGACCTGTCGCCCCGTTTCCGCGGATTGCGGCTGCTACTGGTCTGTCTGTTCCTGGGTGTCGGCGCATTGGCTGCCATCGGCACGCTGACCGGTGCGATCGAGGGACAACTGGCGTCGCGCGGGCGTGAGATCCTGGGCGGCGACATCGAGGTCCGCGTCTGGCAGCGCGCGCCCAACGCCGCCGAAGCCGCTGCCCTGGCCAAGCTGGGCACCGTCTCCACCGGCCTGCGCCTGCAGGGCATGGCCAGCGCCGACGGGAATAGCGCGCCGGTCGCCCTGAAGGCGGTGGATGCGCGCTGGCCGATGGTCGGGCGGCTAGTGCTGAAGGATGGCCGGCAGGTCGGTGCGCCACCCCCCGGCACCGTCTGGCTCGCCGCGGCCGCAGCTGAGCGGCTGGGCGTTTCGAGCGGTAGCCGAATTTCCGTCGGTGGACGGCAACTGACTGTCGGCGGCATCGTCGATCGCGATCCCGAACTGCTCAGCGAAGGCTTCAAGCTTGGCCCGACGGCCGTCGTGCCGCTCGACCTGCCGGCGCAGGCAGGGCTTACCGCGCCCGGCGCAATGTACCGGACCAAGCTGCGCGTGCTGCTGCGGCCAGGCATCTCTCCCGATGCGGCCGTGTCGCAGTTGCAGGCGCGCTTCCCCGATGCGGGCTTCGAGTTCCGCACGCGCGACAATGCCGCCCCCAGCACCGAATCGTTCGTGCGCCGCATGGGCGAGTTCCTGGTGCTGGTCGGGCTTGCCGCGCTGGTCATCGCCGGGATCGGCATCGGCGGCGGTGTCTCGTCCTATCTGGAGGCGCGGCGCGGCTCGATCGCGACGCTCAAGGTCCTGGGCGCGACCAGCGGCGACATCGCGCGGATCTATCTGTTGCAGATCGGTGCTGTCGCGGTCGTCGGTAGCGTCGCCGGGTTGGCCGCCGGCGTCTGCGTGATGCCGCTGGTCGCGCGGGCGCTTGCCGGATTGCTGCCGGTCGAAAGCGGGCTGGTGCTCGATCCTGCGGCACTCGCGCGGGCCGCCGCCTATGGCCTGCTCGTCAGCCTCGTCTTCGCCGCGCCGCCGCTGCTGCGCGCACGCGCCTTTCCGGCGATGGCGCTGATGCGCGCGCGGGTCAGCCCCTTGCGGCTAGGACTGAGCGCCGTGATCGTGCCAGTGGGGCTGGGTCTGGCGGGGATCGTCGCGCTGGCGATGCTGAGCGCGGCGCAACCGCGTGTCACCGCCTTGTTCCTGGCGGGTGCGGCTGGAGTCCTCCTCGTGCTGGCGCTGCTTGGCCTGGCGATCCGCGCCGGGGCGGCGCGGATGCCGCGTCCTCGCAATCCGCTGCTGCGCGCGGGTCTTGCGAACCTGCACCGGCCCGGCGCACCGACCGGCGCGCTGGTCACCGCGCTCGGCTTCGGGCTTAGCGCCTTCGTGCTGCTGGCGGCGGTGCAGACCAGCCTTGATGCCAACATCTCCGCCAAGGTCCCGGCGCGCGCTCCCGATTACTTCGTGCTTGACCTGCCGCCCGCCAACGAAGCCGCTTTTCGCGCGGCGGTGACGCAGACCGCGCCCGGCGCGCAACTGCGCACCGTGCCGGCCCTACGCGGCGCGATTCTGGCTTTCGGGCCGGCGAACCGCATGACGCGCGTAGCGGACCTCAAGACCATCCCGGACAAGGCCTGGGCATTGACCGGTGAACGGGGCCTCACGTATTCGGACGATCTGCCCTACGGCAATCGCGTGGCCGATGGCCGCTGGTGGCCACGTGGTTATGCCGGAACACCGCTGGTGTCGGTCGATGCCGATCTAGCCGATGCGATCGGCCTGCATGTCGGCGACCGGATCACCATCGGCCTGCTCGGCGTCGAACGCACCGCCACCGTCGCGTCGTTGCGGCGGATCGACTGGGACTCATTCGGCTTCAACAACGTGCTGGTGTTCTCTCCCAACACACTGCGCGATGCCCCACACAACCTGGCGGCGACGATCGATATCCCGCCGGGCACCCCGGCCCAGGGCCTGCTGCGCCGCCTGGTGCGTGAATTTCCGCAGAGTTCGGTGATCGAAACCGGCGGTCTGCTCAAGGATGCGCGCGCCCTGCTGAGCCAGGTCTCCACCGCGATCCTCGCCGCCGCATCCGTCACCGTGCTGGCGGGGCTGGCAGTGCTGCTCGGCGCGATCGCCGCGGCCCGCGCGGCCCGCGCCTATGACACGGTGATCCTGCGCGTACTCGGCGCCAGTCGCGGCCAGTTGCTCGCGCTGCTGCTGGCCGAATACGGGCTGCTGGCGGCGGTCCTCGCCGCGGTTGCACTGGTGCTCGGTGGCGGCATCGCCTGGGCCGTCATCCGGCTCGTGTTTGAATTTGACTGGCTGCCCGATTGGCCGCGGGTGCTGATGGTGCTCGGCGCTGGGCTGATCCTGGTGCTTGCCTTTGCGCTCGGCGGCTCGTTACCGCTGCTGCGCCTGCGCCCAGCCCGCGCGCTGCGCGAGCTTTAGACGCGGACCATGATCTCGCGCGGCACGCCGAAGTAGCGGCCGGTGATAGCATTGAGTTGCTCCAGCCGGAGCACGGCGATGAAGTTGGCGATGTTCTGCACTAGCGGCACCGCGGCGCTGGCCACGACCAGGCCATACAAGCCCCAGATATGCGCGGCGAACGGCGCGATCAGCAGCAGCGCGGCGGTGACCGTCGCCGAAATCGCCAGATTTACCCGCTCATGCCCGCTCATCGCCAGCACCAGACCGGCGGGCCCCGTCGCGACATAGATCAACTGCGCGACCAGGAAGATGCGCAGCAGCGGTGCCGCGACCTGGAACTTCGGCCCGATCAGTCCAAGCAGGAAGTTGCCGCCGAAGAACAGGGCCAAGACGACCGGCAGCAGCAACGCGATCGACAGCCGCGTCGCCGAACGGGCGAGACGACCGACGTTCTCGACATCGTTGACCGCCACCGCCGCGCTGATCTTGGCTGTATAGACGGTATAGATCCCCATCGCGGTGAACGACAGCGCGGTGCCGATCTGGAAGGCGACCCGGAACAAGCCCGCATCATAGACCCCCAATGCCGCCGCAGCAGTCGCGAGGCTGTACCAGTCGGCGATGTTCATCGCGATCGCGGTCAGCCATAAGGGCAGCGACGTGCGGATCAGCGAGCCGAACGGCACGTCGAGAGCATCGGGCGTGGCGCGCGTGAAGCCGTAGGATCGCAGCAGCCCGAATGCCGCCGCCAGCAAGCCCGCGCCGGCCGTTGCATAGAGCACCTGCTGCAGGCTTGAAATGGCATGGATGGCCAGCAGGATCGCCACCGATCCCGGGATCGCCAGCACTTCGACGATCTGGCCGAGCAAGTGCCGGTTCTGCGATCGCAGCACCGCCGCGGTGACCCGCGTGGTGGTCCGCACCATCAGGATCACGCAGAGGATGCCGATCGCATTGGCCGGCGCCTCGCCATGGAACAGCCACTGCTTGACCAACCCATGCAGCACGGAAAGCACCACGACGATCAGCGCGCCGGCGGCCAGAGAATAACCGATCGCACGGTTGAGCGAAGCTCGACCGAGCGGCACGTGGAAGGCCTGTGTAGCCGAGAAATAGCGGACGATGGCAAGGTCCATGCCGCCCACCGCCACGATCGACAGGAACATCGCGGTCTGCGCGATCAGCGCGTATTGCCCGTTCGCCGCCGGCCCGAAAGCGCGGCCGATGTAGAACGTGACCAGGAAACCGGCGACGACTGAGCCTGCTCGTACGGCGATGGAGACCAGTGACTGGTACTGCGATCTCAGCCTGTTGATCATGATGCGCGGTCGACTTCCCATGAGCGGCTGCAACGTCTGCGACGGGGATTGGCACAGGCGCGACCATTGTGCACCGCAAAAACGTAATGACACGTAAGCGGTAAGTCAGGCGGGTAGACCCGCCTCCCCCGGCGCAAGCTCGCGCGCAGGATTGCCGCCGACTGTTACGCCGGGTGCGACATCGCGCAGCACCACGGCCCCTGCCAGCACAGTCGCTCCAGCACCCACAGTAACCCCAGGCATTACAATCACCCGCGGACCCAGCCGCGCGCTCTGCTCGATATGGGTGTGCATGAACATGCCGCGCGTAACATCATGCGCCAGCACTACCGCCTCTTCACCGATGACCGCGCCGGCGGCAATATGCACGCCCTTGGGGAAAGTCCGGTCGATCAGCGCGCTGGTCGCAATCCGGGCGGATGGATGAATATCCATGCCCCACAGGCGGGTCTGGATCAGACGCTGCAACTTGCGCTGGATCAAACGCTCTATCCCGTATCGATGATGCCCGCCGTCGCACTATCCGCCTTTCCAAGCACCCTCAAGCCGGGATATGCCGGGCGCATGGCGATGAAGACGCTCAATCAGCTGGCCGGTTTGCGGATGTTCCTGCTGCGCATGCGGCGGCGGTGGATGGCGCTCCGTCATGGCGTGACGATGCATCCGACCTCCACCGTGTCGCTGTCCAGCCGCACGATCTCGGGCGGTCGCGGCAGTATCATCGTCGGCGCCGACACATTGATTGCGTTCAAGACCTTGCTCATCTCGCGCGATGAACGTGGGCGCGTCGCGCCGATCCGGATCGGCGATCGCTGCTTCATCGGCGGTGCGTCGATCGTGATGCCGGGGGTGACGATCGGCAGCGAGACGATCGTGGCCGCCGGTGCGGTCGTGTTTTCGGACGTGCCGCCGCGCTCGATCGTGGCCGGCAACCCGGCGCGGGTGGTCCGCAGTGACATTTCGGTCGGCAAGCGCGGGCGGCTGACCGGCTTCGACCACGATGAGAGCTTTTTGCTGGAATGATCGCGTTCAGGCTTGATCTCAGGATAGGATGGCAACCAGGTTGAAACATCTGTGGTGCAATGCAGCATAGATGTTTATCCGGCGATCGACCCGATCGCGATGGCTGGGATGAGGTGCTGAGTATGACATGGTGGCGCAAACTTCTGGGTATGCCGGAGCCTGAATCGTCAGAGCTGACGGTGCCGCCGCCGCTCGAGATCCTGCCGACCTATTCGCCGCTGGCGCCGATGCCCGCGCAATTGCCGGGCCTGCGTGAGGGATCGCGCGCGCTCAAGCCGGCCCTGGCATTTGCGCTGCCCCGCTTCCAGAACTCCGGCAACGAACTCGGCTTTGGCGCGGCTGGTGAGGCGAGTGCGCGCAACAAGGTGCGCGATGCGTTTTCGCCATCGCTGCCGATCACCGATGCCCGGCTGCTCGCCGGACGGACCGAGGCCTTGCAGACGCTGATACGCTCGCTGGAAGACCTGAAGCTGCACGTCGTCATCTATGGCGAGCGCGGGATCGGCAAGACCAGCCTGCTGCAGATCCTCAAGCAGCTCGCCGAGCAGGCGAAGTACCAGGTCGTCTATCATTCCTGCGGGGAAGATGCGCAGTTCGCGCCGATGTTCCGGGCGATCGCGGGCGAAATCCCGCTGCTTTATCACCAAGGCTTCAACGCGGCGGGGGACACCCGCGGACAGGGCGGCTCGCTCGCATCGCTGCTGCCGGCAGCAGACTTCAACGTCAGCCAATTGAGTGATACTTTTGCGCAGCTGACCAATACCCGCGTCATCATCATGCTCGACGAGTTTGACCGCAGCCCGCCGGGCCTGTTCCGCCGCAACATCGCGCAACTGGTGAAGAACCTGTCCGATCGCTCGGTCAAGGTGCAGCTGGTCATCTCAGGCGTCGCGGGCAATCTCGCAGAACTGATCGAGCACATCCCCTCGATCCGCCGCAACATCCTCGGCTTCCGCGTGCCCGAACTCGAGCCGGCCGAGGTTCAGCAGATGGTCGCCATCGGCGAGGATATCAGCGGGCTGATCTTCGACCCGCAGGCGCGCGCCGACATCGTCACGATGGCCAACGGATCGCCCTATCTCGCAAGTCTGCTAGGCCAGTACGCGTCGTTCTGCGCACTCGATCGCGAGGCTTCGATCGTGGCGCCCGTGGACGTCAACAAGGCAACGCGGCGCATCGCGGACGAACTGCGCGGGCGCCTGTCCGAGGCGATGGGCGACGCGGTCGACCGCGCTTTGGCCGACGGCCATACCGAAACGCTGCTGACGCTGGCAGACACGGCCATGCATCAGATGGGCGCGCTCGACCCCGATCGCCTCGACCCGGCCTTTCCCGGCCATGGGATGACGCCGGTCGCACAGGACCTGAGCGAGCATTATGGCCTGGTCGATCTGGCCCGAGATGAAAAGGCCGGGCGTTACAGGTTCCGGGAAGAGGGTCTTGCCAGCTACATCTGGCTGCATCTCGGCGCGAACGCGCCGGCGGTCGCAAGCCCGGCATGAAAGGCTGGCCGATCAATTTGACCGGTGTTTTGATTCGGGACAAACGCTGGTCGAACAGCCGGTTGACCAGCGTTGCCTGACCTGTGTCATGATCAAGCGAATGTAGTTTACTTCATAATGGATATAGTCGTCTGAGCCGGCGGGCAACTGCCTTGGCGACTTCGTGCCAGCATACCTCCGATCCCGACAAAGGGGATTTCGGTATGCCTTGCTCTATCAGAAGAGCATATCGCACCTAGGAAACATCATCACGGTCTGACGCGCATGGTTCAGCCGCCGGCATTTTGAAGCTGCGATCGGTGGGCGGGGCGCGAGATTGCGTGGATACCGCTGCTTCCCCTACGACATGCCTCCACGCTCATCTCCGAAACGGTCCAATCAGCGTGCCCCGCGTGCATTGCCAAACAGGATGACACAGCGCCTTATCGGCCTGGCACGATCGGCTATTCAGACGATCATGCAACGTAACAGGGAACATTGATCGCAACATCGCGAATAGCGGGGCGCGCGGTAAAGGTTGGGCAAATGACAATCGAGGTTACGGAAACGAAGGCGAGAGCCTTGCGGCTGATCAGTATTGCCAACGATCTACTGTCGGTGGCCCGGCAAATGGAACATGATGATACGGGATCCAAGCTCTTGGTCCTGCTCGGCGAAAACGAAGCGGCGACTTCTTTCTCACCACCACAATCCGATGATGTCCTATGGGCCGATCTGGCACGCGAACACTATCGCAACCGCCGGCGCCGGGACAAGATATTCGGCGGCCACGCACTGTTCGGTGAGCCCGCCTGGGATATCCTTCTCGACCTGTTCGTCGCCACTAGGGAGAACCGCAAGGTTTCGGTGATGAGCGCCTGCATCGGCGCGGCGGTCCCCTCTACGACGGCGCTGCGCTGGATCGCCGCGCTGGAGCGTGAAGGTCTTCTCACGCGCCGGGACGACCCCGGCGATGCGCGGCGAACTTACGTGCTGCTCACCGCCAAGGGTTACGATGCGATGACT
Organism: Dryas drummondii; assembly: GCA_003254865.1. Lineage (NCBI taxonomy): Eukaryota > Viridiplantae > Streptophyta > Magnoliopsida > Rosales > Rosaceae > Dryas > Dryas drummondii. Next base: position 193,409 of record QANW01010075.1, on the reverse strand, counting down.
CAGTATTTCGATGCGGCCACGCGGACGCTCAAGCCATCCATGCTGGCGAGGCTCAACAGTCAGGCCGACCGCCGCCACGATCAGACGATCATCAACACAGGGCCGATCGACCATTCGATGCTTGAGCAACGTCGAGCCTGACCGGCCGCTCAGCTGATTGCATAGTCCTGCACCTGACGCACGGTAGCAGATGACCACACCGGCCATCCGCTACCGCCGGTCTAATCGTTCAGTCAGCAAGCCGCCCGAATGCGCCAGCTCCGGCATAGACCGCCGCGTCGCCCAGCTCTTCCTCGATACGGATCAGCTGGTTGTACTTGGCAAGCCGGTCCGAACGGGCGAGCGACCCGGTCTTGATCTGGCCGCAGTTGGTCGCGACCGCCAGATCGGCGATCGTCGCATCCTCGGTCTCGCCCGAACGATGCGACATCACCGCGGTGTAGCCGGCGCGCTGGGCGATCGACACCGCTTCGAGAGTCTCGGTCAGAGTGCCGATCTGATTGACCTTGACCAGCAATGAGTTGGCCAGACCCTTGGCAATGCCCATGGTCAGGCGCTTGGGATTGGTGACGAAAAGATCGTCACCCACGAGCTGCACCTTGTGGCCGACCTTCTGCGTCAGCGCGGCCCATCCCTCGAAATCGTCCTCGCTCATGCCGTCCTCGATCGAGCGAATTGGATAGGCATCGCACAAGTCGGCGAGGTAATCGGCAAAGGCATGCGGATCGAGGCTCAGCCCCTCGCCGCTGATCTCGTACTTGCCCTTCTTGAAGAATTCGGTCGACGCGCAATCGAGCGCCAGCGCAACCTCCTTGCCCGGCTTGAAGCCCGCCTTCTCGATCGACGCCATCACGAAATCGAGCGCATCGCGCGTGCTGGCGAGATTGGGGGCAAAGCCGCCCTCGTCGCCGACCGCGGTCGCCAGACCCTTGTCGTGCAGGCCCTTCTTGAGCGTGTGGAAGATCTCCGCACCCCAGCGCACCGCCTCGGCCAGGCTGGGCGCGCCGACCGGCATGATCATGAACTCCTGGAAATCGATCGGGTTGTCGGCATGCTCGCCGCCGTTGATGATGTTCATCATCGGCACCGGCAGCACATGCGCGGAAACACCGCCGACGTAGGAATAGAGCGGCAGCCCGCGCGCGTCGGCCGCGGCCTTGGCAACCGCGAGGCTGGTGCCCAGGATCGCGTTGGCGCCCAGACGCGCCTTGTTCTCGGTGCCGTCGAGCTTGATCATCGTCATGTCGACATCGCGCTGGTCTTCGGCATCGCGGCCCAGCAGCGCCTCGGCGATCTCGTTATTCACCGCCTTGACGGCCTTCAGCACGCCCTTGCCGAGATAGCGCGACTTGTCGCCATCGCGCAGCTCGACCGCTTCGTGCGCACCGGTGGAGGCGCCCGAGGGGACCGCGGCGCGGCCCATGCTGCCATCACCGAGCAACACTTCGACCTCGACCGTGGGATTGCCGCGGCTGTCCAGGATCTCGCGCCCGTGGATATCGACGATTTCGGTCATGCGGTGCTCCTGATGATGCCGGCGGCAACGTTATAGGGGTTGGATTACAGGGATTGGACGAGCGCGGTCTTAGCAGCGGAACTATAGGAGACAAGCCGCGTTGCAGCATGGTTGCAGAGGATCGGAGCTCAAGACCTGCTTTGCAGCGTCCTTGCCCGTCTGCGGGTGTTACAAGGAAGAACTGACATGGCCGATACCGACACCTTCACTGGCGCCAACCCCGCCACGCCGCCGATTGATGGCGTCGGCGTCGATGCCAACGCCTCCTCGCATTTCGCCGCCGCGGTCGAGCAGGCCAAGGCTGGCGCCCAGGTGCTGGGCAAGCAGGCGCAGGAGCAGGCCGAAGTCTACAAGCAGAAGCTGGTGGATCAGAAGGACGTGCTCACCGCGCAGGCCAAGGACCGCAGCGACGAGGTGATCGACCGTGTGCTGGAATTCGCCAACGACGGCAAGGCACGCGCGAGTGACGCGCTGTCGAAGGCCGGCAAGCTGGTCGAGGATAACGCCACCCTCATCGACGAACGTGCAGGCGCGCAGTACGGCGACTATGTCCGAACATTCGGCAAGTCGCTGCAGGGCTATGCGGACCAGTTGGACAGCAAGGATCTGAACGAGCTATCCGACGACTTCCAGGAGTTCGTTCGTGCTCGCCCGGCACTTTCGGTCGGTCTGGCGGCAGCAAGTGGCTTCTTGCTCTCGCGGATGTTCTCGGGATCTAAGGACTGATCGTCCCCGCGTCCGGACCGGCGAACATGACCATCGATACCGAACCGAGTCACGTGACTGTTCCGCCCCCAGCGGAACGGTCGCTTCAGGATGATCTCCAGCATCTCGCTGGCGAAGGCATGGAATATGTCCGTAGCGAGATCACCTATCAGAAAGAGCGCGTCACCAGCGCGATCGCCCAGATCCCGCTGTTGGCGATCTATGGCATAGCGGCGTTCGTCCTTGTCTTCTTTGCCTTGGGTGGTCTGGTCGTCGGCCTGATCCTTGCCCTCACTCCATGGCTGACCGCGTGGGGTGCTACTGCGGTCGTGTGCGTCGTGCTTCTATTCGGCGCATGGCTGGCACTGCGGATGGCGTTGCGGAAGTGGCGGCTGCTGATGTCGGCCGTTACTGGTGAGGAGCAGGCATGAGCACGTTGTCGGCTGCCCGCACGGTAAGAGACCATGCCAAGGAACGCCTGGATACGAGGCTGGGCCTGATCCGGAGCGAGCTTGAGGCGCGTAGCGTTGGCGGCCGGATTGTCGACAAACTTGTCGGCGAGACGGCGGACGTCGCCCTGGAGGCGGCGGATGTCGCCGTGACTCACAAGGCGATCGTCGGAGGGACGTTCGGCGCGATCGTGCTGTGGTTTGCGCGCCGGCCTATCATTGCGGGGTTTCGCCGCGTTGCGGCCCGTATCAAAAAATGGAAATAAGGAGTGCATCGTGAGCAACCATGAAGCCGAGACCATCGATCACGTCGATGCCGAAATCCGTCCCGCTTCCTCGGATGACCGCAAGCAGGCAATCGTCGACTTCGTTCGGGACCATCCGGCGCTGGTCGTAGCCGGCGGCGTCGCGGCCGGACTGGTGATCGGTGCGTTGCTGCCGAAGAGCACGAAGGTGAAGCGCCGCGCCTCTCGGCTGGGCAGTTTGCTCAGCGCTGCGGCAGTGTCATTCGGCCACGATGCGGCGGGCAAGGCGCAGACTGCGGGCAAGGGTCTGCGTCATGGCGGCGAAGTCGTGGCTGATCGCACTGAGGAATGGACCTCACTCGCGCTTCGTAGTGCGACCGTGCTTGCGACCAACTTCGTCGACCATGTCGCGAAGCTGAGCGATGCCGCCGCAGGCGGTGCAGAACGCTTTGGCGATGCCGCGGCGGACAAACTTGGCGAGGCGGGTCGGCGTGCGTCCAAGCGGATCGACAAGGCCGTGCCGGCCGTCGAGGCTGCGGCCAGCACCGCCGGAAAGCGCGTGAGCGGTGCTCTCACCGAGTTGCGTGACAAGATCAGCCATTGACGCTCTGCGGCATGGCAAGGAAACTGCCGCCGATGGCAGATAGGTAGACCGAATGAGTGACGAACAACGATTGCATCTGGTTATGGGCGGGCGGGTCAGTGACCCGCGCGGCCTGACCTTCACGGATTTGAACGCGATCGACCTGGTCGGTGTGTTCAACGACTATGACTCCGCCGAAGAGGCATGGCGCGCCAGTGCACAACGGACGGTGGACGATGCCGAAATGAAATACGTCATCGTCCATCTGCATCGTCTGCTTGAACCCGACTTGCCGAAAGCTTGATCAACGTGGCTCTGCCGGACGACGCATGCTTATGTCACCGTCAAGTTGCCGGCGGAGCCTGTTAGTCAGCCGAATGATGTAGCGTTAACGCACTGTGGTGTAAGTTTAATCACTCTAAGCGCATGCTCGCTCGCTTGCAGCAAGTATTAGATATGGCTTTGCAGAGTTATTTTAGTAGATAATGGTATGGACGAGTTAGCCAAAGACGTCCTTTCCTAGTATCGCGAAGGGCGCGAGCAAAGCGGCAGGCGATGTTGACCTTGCATGTAGTGTGACCACACTTAACCTTTTGCATCGCAATTCATGCTAAGGGCATAAAAGCCAGCGCCGAGCTCGTTCCCGCGACGCATCCCGGCACGCGCCCGATAGTTCGCCCTGTCTCAATGACAATAGCGTCGGCTTGGTGAACAACGCGATCTAGCAAAGGGTTTGCGAAAATGACCCTCAGACCAATATCATCCCACGTGAGCTAACAATCCCATCGATATTGTTTCGCCGCACGATAAAAGAATGGCGCCCATTACCAGACTTCGCGGGCAGCTCCACGCCTAACTCAGCCATTACGCTTGATCTTAAAAAGTGCACTCAGTCGAGTGTAATTACATAGCTCAAGGATGTGCAACAGGTTTGGATTAAACGCCAAGTCTAGCGGATGATGCCCGATTGATGGTGCGACGAGATTGCAGCCACCATTCATATTAACCCAACGGCAACATCCACCCGCCAGAATTTATATCCCGCCAATGCCATCAGAGACAATCGACCACATGCAATCGCATTGTCTCTAATGCTAATCAAATCTTGCGGCTCAAACGAACTCAATCTTCTCGACCACGTAAAAACGATCGCCCGCTGGAACGGTGACTTCCACCTCTTCTTCGACGCTACGCCCGATCAGCGCCTTGCCGAGCGGCGAGTTGTAGCTGATCCTGCCGATCTTGGCGTCGGCTTCATACGGACCGACGATCTGGTAACGTACCGGCTTGTCGTTGTCGTCGAGCAGCGTGACCGTCGCACCAAAGACGATCCGGTTGCCGGACAGTGTCGTCGGATCGACGATCTGTGCGCGGGTCACCTTGTCCTCGAGATCGGCCACCATGGCCTCGACCTGCCCTTGGCGTTCCTTTGCTGCGTGATATTCGGCGTTCTCGGACAGGTCACCGTGCGCCCGCGCTTCTTCGATCGCATCGATGATCAGGGGGCGTTCGTCGCGCAATGCTTTGAGCTCAGCGGTGAGCTTCTCATAGCCTTCGGCCAGCATCGGCAACTTTTCGGTGACTGCCATTCCCGCGATTTCCTCTTGATGCTTCATCGTCACGCCTCCCACACTCCGTAACTTCTGGCGAAACGGGCGCTGTCAGTCGCGATGTGGGAAAGACGCGATTGGATTCAGTTATAATAATCCTGCAATGAACGCACTTCAAGGCGCGAACCGTGCAATGCAGCAATCGCGCGCACGGCTGATATGCTCGCCGCCGCTGTAGTGAAGTACGGGATCTTCTCGATCAGCGCCGACCGGCGGATGGATTGCGAGTCCTGCAGGCTCTGCCAACCCTCGGTGGTGTTGAAGATCAGCGCGATGTCGCCATCGAGGATGCGATCGACGATATGCGGCCGTCCTTCCGCCACCTTGTTCACCAGTTCCACCGGCAGGCCAGCATCGGCGAGGAACTTCTGCGTCCCGCCGGTGGCAATAATGCGGAAGCCGAGCTCGACCAGGCTACGGATTGCGGGCAGCACCAGCGGCTTGTCGCCATGCTTGACCGAGACGAACACGGTGCCGTCGCGCGGCAACACGACGCCGGCGCCAAGCTGTGCCTTGGCGAAGGCGGTGGCGAAGTTGGTGTCGATGCCCATCACCTCGCCGGTCGACTTCATCTCGGGGCTGAGCACCGGATCGACGCCAGGGAAGCGCGCAAACGGGAACACCGCTTCCTTCACCGCCATGTACGGCAGGTCGCGCTTGAACGGCGGGAAGCTCGACAGCTTCTCGCCCGCCATGACGCGTGCGGCGATCTTGGCCACCGGTTGCCCGATCGCCTTGGCGACGAACGGCACCGTGCGGCTGGCGCGCGGATTGACCTCGATCAGGTAGATCTCGCCATCCTTGACCGCGAACTGGATGTTCATCAGCCCACGTACGCCCAGCGCATGCGCCAGCGCCTCGGCCTGCTGCTCCATGCGCTGGATGATGCCCGGCGGCAGGCTGTACGGCGGCAGCGTGCAGGCGCTGTCGCCCGAGTGGATGCCGGCTTCCTCGATGTGCTGCATGACGCCGGCGATCGCCACCGTCTCGCCATCGCAGAGCGCATCGACATCGCATTCCACCGCATCGCGCAAGTAGCGGTCGATCAGCACCGGGCTGTCGCCGGACACCTGCACCGCCGTTGCAATATAGTCATCGAGTTGCTGCAGACTGTCGACGATTTCCATCGCCCGGCCACCCAGCACATAGCTGGGCCGCATCAGCACAGGGTAGCCAATCGCCGTCGCCACCGCGACTGCCTCGTCCCGGCTGCGCGCGATGCCGTTCTCCGGCTGACGGAGGCCGAGCTTCTGCACCAGCGCCGAGAACCGCTCGCGATCTTCGGCCAGATCGATCGCATCGGGCGAGGTGCCGAGGATCGGGATGCCCGCATCCTCCAGCGCCTGCGCCAGCTTGAGCGGGGTCTGCCCGCCGAACTGGACGATCACACCGACCAGTTCGCCCGCCTGCTGCTCGACGCGCAGGATCTCCAGCACGTCCTCGGCGGTCAGCGGCTCGAAATAGAGGCGGTCGGAGGTGTCGTAGTCGGTGCTCACCGTCTCCGGGTTGCAGTTGACCATGATCGTCTCGTACCCGGCCTCGGCGAGCGCGAAGCAGGCGTGGACGCAGCAGTAATCGAACTCGATCCCCTGCCCGATGCGGTTGGGTCCGCCGCCCAGGATGACGATCTTACGCCGGTCGCTGGGCCGCGCCTCGTTCTCCGCCTCGCCGAACATCGGCGCTTCGTAGGTCGAGTACATGTACGGCGTCACCGCCTCGAACTCGGCCGCGCAGCTGTCGATGCGCTTGAACACCGGATGGACGCCGAGCTTGTCGCGCAGCGCGCGGACATCAGCCTCGCTGGTCGCACCGGCCATGGCGCGCACGACGTCGCCGACCAGGCCGTGGCGGACCGCGCGGGTGCGGCCCATGCCGCCGGCCAGCGGCACCGACTGCACCGCCAGCGTGGCCAGCCGCTTGTCCGAAAAGCCCATCGCCTTCAACCGGCGCAGACCCACCGCGTCCTGCGGCAGGCCATCCTCGGTGATGCGGCCTTCCTCGGCAATGATCTCGGCGATCTGGCGCAGGAACCACAGGTCGTAATGCGTGATCGCGTTGATCTCTTCGACGCTCAGGCCTTCGCGCATCGCCTGCGCGGCGACCAACAGCCGGTCGGGCGTCGCGCGCGATAGCGCCGCGACGATGACGTCGCGCGGCGCGCCTTCGAGCTCGGCGATACGGTTGAAGCCGTCCAGTCCGGTCTCGAGCCCGCGGAGCGCCTTCTGCATCGATTCCTGGAAATTGCGGCCGATCGCCATGACTTCGCCCACCGATTTCATTGCGGTGGACAGCAGCGGATCGGCGCCCTTGAACTTCTCGAACGCAAACCGGGGAATCTTGGTGACGACGTAATCGATCGTCGGCTCGAAGCTGGCCGGGGTTGCGCCGGTGATCTCGTTCGTCAGTTCATCGAGCGTGTAGCCGACCGCCAGCTTGGCGGCGATCCGTGCGATCGGAAAACCGGTCGCCTTCGACGCCAGTGCCGAGGAACGCGACACGCGCGGGTTCATCTCGATGACGATCAGCCGGCCGTCCTTGGGATTGACCGCGAACTGGACGTTGGAGCCGCCGGTCTCGACGCCGATCTCGCGCAGCACGGCGATGCTCGCCGAGCGCATGATCTGGTATTCCTTGTCGGTCAGCGTCAGCGCCGGCGCGACGGTGATGGAATCGCCGGTGTGGACGCCCATCGGGTCAACGTTCTCGATCGCGCAGATGATGATGGCGTTGTCGGCGCGGTCGCGCACGACTTCCATCTCGTATTCCTTCCAGCCGAGTAGCGACTCCTCGATCAGCACCTCGATGGTCGGCGATGCGGCGATGCCGCTGCGAACGAAATGCTCGAACTCGCTGCGGTTGTAGGCGATACCGCCGCCGGTGCCGCCGAGCGTAAAGCTAGGCCGGATGATCGCCGGCAGGCCGGTGGTCTCAAGCACCGCGAACGCCTCGTCCACCGTGTGCGCCACGCCCGAGCGTGCGCTTTCGAGGCCGATCTTGCTCATCGCCTCGCGAAAGCGCAGCCGGTCCTCGGCCTTGTCGATCGCGTCGGCATCGGCGCCGATCATCTGCACGCCCAGGCGCTCCAGCGTACCGTCGTTGAACAGCGCGAGCGCGGTGTTGAGCGCGGTCTGCCCGCCCATGGTCGGCAGCAGCGCGTCGGGGCGCTCCTTCTCGATGATCCGCGTGACGATCTCGGGCGTGATCGGCTCGATATAGGTCGCGTCCGCCATATCCGGGTCGGTCATGATCGTCGCGGGGTTGGAATTGACCAGGACGACGCGATAGCCCTCCTCGCGCAGCGCCTTGATCGCCTGCGTACCCGAATAATCGAACTCGCAGGCCTGGCCGATGATGATCGGACCGGCGCCGATGACCAGGATCGAGGAAATGTCAGTGCGTTTGGGCATCGGTCTCTACGCAATAAAAGCCCCCGCCCCCAAATTGGGGACGAGGGGCGGGAAAGGGAAACGAGGCGCGTGGATCACGCGCGCATCACGACGCGGTGAGGCCCGCGAACTTGTCGGCCCAGAACTCCGGACCCTTGCCGGCGGCAGCCTGGATGATCGGGTCGTTGGCTTGCGCTTCCTTCAGCGCCGCCTTGAAGGCGTCGGGCTGGAAGGCGTGCATCGTGCCGCCGTAATCGTTCTGCTTGGTCGACCAGCCGCCCTTTTCGAGCATGCGGTCGACGAACACCTTGGCAACCGGCTTGGCGGTGGCGCGGACCTTCGGGCCGAACTTGCGCGTGGCGATCGAGATCTTGTCCTCGATGATCAGCACCAGCTCGGCATAGGGATAGAAGCGCGGGGCGATGACGATATCGTTGGCGGTCACGCCGGTGAAGTAGGCGAGCGTGGTCTGCTCGAGTTCGGACTGGCTCATTTCAACATCCCCACAAAGCGTTCGAACAAGTAGAAACTGTCATGCGGCCCCGGGCTCGCCTCGGGGTGGTACTGGACACCGAAGGCGCGCTTGCCGCGGATGGCGATGCCGGCGTTGGAGCCGTCGAACAGCGAGACGTGCGTCTCCTCGATCCCTTCGGGCAGCGTCGTGTTGTCGACCGCGAAGCCATGGTTCATCGACGTGATCTCGACTACCCCGTCCTCCAGCCGCTTGACCGGATGGTTGGCGCCGCGGTGGCCCTGGTGCATCTTCGAGGTCGAGGCACCGGCGGCAAGGCCGAGCATCTGATGGCCGAGGCAGACACCGAACATCGGCACGTCACGCTCAAGCAGGCCTTGGATTACCGGCACGGCATATTCACCGGTCGCCGCGGGATCGCCGGGGCCGTTGGACAGGAACACGCCCGCCGGCTGCTGCGCCAGAATGTCGTCGAGCGAGGTGCTGGCCGGTACGACGGTGACGCGCGCGCCGGCTTTCACCAGATTGCGCAGGATGTTGTCCTTGGCGCCGTAATCGATGGCGATAACGTGCGGGAGCGTGTCGGCGCCCTCACCCGCATAACCCTCGCCCAGCCGCCACGGCCCGCCGCGCCACTGTTCCTCACCGGCGCGGGTCACCATCGGCGCGAGGTCCATGCCCTCAAGCCCCGACCAGTCGCGCGCCCGGGCCAGCAGCGCCGCCAGATCGAAACAACCGTCGGCAGCATGGGCGATCACCGCGTTCGGCGCGCCGGTAAGCCGGATACGCCGGGTCAGCGCGCGGGTGTCGATGCCCGACAGGCCGATCTTGCCCTGCCCTGCCAGCCATGCATCGAACCCTTCGCGCGAGCGGAAGTTCGATGGCAGCGTGACGGGTTCGCGCACCACGCAACCGACCGCGCCATCCGCACGCGATTCCAGATCGTCGTCATTGACGCCGACATTGCCGATGTGCGGAAAGGTGAAGGTGACGATCTGCGCCGCATAAGACGGATCGGTCATCACTTCCTGATAGCCGGTCATTGCGGTGTTGAAGCAGACTTCGCCCACCGCCTCACCGGTCGCGCCAAAGCCCTGCCCCCAGGCGACATGGCCGTCGGCCAGCACCAGAACGCCGGTCGCGCCCTCCGGCTGGGTGACCGCCAAGGGCTCGGCCAAGGACACGGACTGCGTTGCGGGCGCATCGGGGTTCGCGGGGTCGGCCAGGGCTCGCTCCGTTTGCGGGTGTGACAATGGGTGCTAAGGGCCGCGGGCTAAGCCCCGCGCCCGGTAACGTCAACCCCGGGCCGGATATCGTGGTTCCTGTTCCTGCTTACGAAAGACATGCCTGCAATGCTTCGCGATACGATCAAGTCCGCCCAGGTTGCTGCGATGAAGGCCGGCGACAAGCCGCGCCTCGCCGCCGTCCGCCTGATCCTCGCCAAGCTGAAGGACAAGGACATCGAACTGCGCACCGCCTCGCAGGTGCCGGATGATGACGCGCTGGTGGTCGACGTCCTGCAGAAGATGGGCAAGCAGCGCCGCGAATCGATCGCGCTCTATCAGCAGGGCGGCCGGCAGGAACTGGCCGACATCGAGATCGCCGAACTGTCGGTGATCGAGGAGTTCCTGCCCCGCCAGATGAGCGAGGCGGATACCACCGCGGCGATCGAGGCGATCAAGGCCGAGCTGGGTGCGAGCAGCGTCAAGGACATGGGCAAGGTGATGGCCGAGCTGAAGGCGCGCCACGGCGCGGTGCTTGACATGAGCAAGGCGAGCGGGCTGGTGAAGGCGGCGCTCGCCTGAACGCGCATGATGACCGTCGCGTCCCCGACGACAATCGCCTATGATAGACGGTCATGAGCCTCTCCCCCGCCTTTCTCGACGAGCTGCGCGCACGCGTGTCGCTGTCGGGCGTGATCGGCCGTACCACGCGGCTGACCAAGGCGGGCCACGAGTTCAAGGCGTGCTGCCCGTTCCATAACGAGAAGTCGCCCAGCTTCACGGTCAACGACGACAAGGGCTTCTACCACTGCTTCGGCTGCGGCGCCCACGGCGATGCGATCCGCTGGCTGACCGACCAGCGCGGGCTTGGCTTCATGGATGCCGTGAAGGAGCTGGCGGCCGAGGCGGGGATGCAGGTCCCCGCCCCCGATCCGCGCGCGGCGCAGGCGGCAGAGAAGCGCGATTCGCTGCATGACGTGATGCGCGCGGCGCAGGACTGGTACGTCGCCACACTCGCCTCCGATCGGGGCGCGGAGGCACGCGCCTACCTCGCCCGGCGCGGGATCGACGCGCACACCGCAGCGCGGTTCGGCTTCGGCTATGCCCCCGATGACCGGCAGGGGCTGAAGACCGCGCTGTCGCGGTTCCCGCAGGCGATGCTGATCGAGGCGGGATTGCTGATCGAGGTCGAGGGGCGCGATCCCTACGATCGTTTTCGCGGCCGGCTGATGCTGCCGATCGAAGATGCGCGCAGTCGCGTGATCGCGTTCGGTGGCCGCATCCTCGACGCCGCGAAGACCGACGCGCCCAAGTACCTCAATTCTCCCGACACACCGTTGTTCGACAAGGGCGCGACGCTCTACAACCTCAACCGCGCCGCCCCCGCAGCGCGCCAGTCCGGCCGGCTGATCGTGGTCGAAGGCTACATGGACGTGATCGCACTCGCCGCCGCCGGCATTGCCGAGGCGGTGGCACCGATGGGGACCGCGCTGACCGAACGACAGATCGAATTGCTCTGGCGGCAGGTCGAGACACCGGTGCTGTGCTTCGATGGCGATGCTGCGGGAAGTCGCGCGGCGATCAAGGCCGCGGCGCGGGCGCTGCCGATGCTCAAGCCCGCGCACAGCCTGGCCATCGTGCGGCTGCCGTCGGGCATGGACCCCGACGACATCGTGCGGCGTGATGGCGCGAGCGGGATCGAGCGCCTGCTCGAAAGCCGGGCCAGTCTGCTCGACGCGATCTGGCAGCACGAAAGCGATGCCGCGCCGCTGACCTCGCCCGAGGCCAAGGCCGGACTGAAGGCGCGGCTGATGGAGCAGACCGAGACAATCGCCAATCGCGATATCCGTTCGCTTTATCGGCGCGAGTTGCTGGAGCGGTTCTCGGCTTTTGCCTACCCGGCTCGCGAACAGAAGCCACGGATGCCGCAGCGTCCATTCGTCAGGGGTCGCGCGCCCGGGCCGCCGCCGATCAACCTTCCCGACCATGCGCCACGACACGCACGGCGCAATGATGCGGCAGCCGAACGCGATGGCCTGTGCGCGGCGATCATCGCCGGGCTGATCCGCTGGCCGCGCGAGATCGGCCACCATGCCGAGACGCTGGCGAGAGCGGCGGCAATCGATCCGCGGTTCGAGGCGATGCTTGATGCGAACGAGGATGCGCAGCAGCTTTCCGGCACCATTGAAAGCGATCGGCTGCAAACCATATTGACTGCAAGAGGCTTGTCGCTTCCCGGCATCGCTGATTACACGGGCCTGCGATTCGGCTTTCTGAACGATGGTGTCGCGGCAGACGTGGCCGCGGCTGAACTGAGGCAGGCGATCGGTTTGCTGGTGGAGAGGCCGGCGCTCGAAGCCGCCCTGATCGAGGTAACGGAACGTGCGATGCATGACCTTACCGAGGATGTCTGGGCGGAACAACAACGTCTGGTTAAGAGAAAACTGGAATTTGATGCGCGCCTGCGGCAGATGTCCGGTGCGCTTGCGGCTGCCGCCCCCGCCGGCGGCCCAGGGAACATGACGGAATGATGGACGAAGACAACACCGGCACGGAAAAGGCGGATGGCGGCGACGCTCCCCTGATAGACCTCAACGAAGCATCGGTGAAGAAGCTGATCGCGCGCGCCAAGCGTCGCGGTGTGATCACCTATGACGAGCTGAACGAGGCGCTGCCGCAGGACCAGATGTCTTCCGAGCAGATCGAGGACATCATGGCCGCGATCTCGGAGATGGGCGTCAACATCGTCGAGAGCGACGAGGACAGCCCCGAGCCCGACAATGCCGCCGACGATGCCGACGAGGCGGAGGAGGACAACGGCGTCGCCGAGCGTCCGGTCGCCGAGAAGAAGAAGGAAACCGTCGAGCGCACCGACGATCCGGTGCGCATGTACCTGCGTGAGATGGGCGCGGTCGAGCTGCTCAGCCGCGAGGGCGAGATCGCCATCGCCAAGCGGATCGAGGCCGGTCGCGACACGATGATCCTGGGCCTGTGCGAAAGCCCGATCACCTTTCATGCGATCATCCTGTGGTCCGAAGCGCTGAACAACGGCGAGATGCAGCTGCGCGAGATCCTCGATCTCGATGCGATGCTGTCCAAGGAGCCCGCGCCCGAAGCCCTGACCGAAGACGGTGAGGAAGCCGACGGCGAGATCAGCGAGGCGACCGCCGGCCCCTCGTTCAAGGAAGAGGAAGAGGTCGAGGAAGAACCCGCCGCCTCCGACGACGACGAGGATGGCGAGCGCCGCCCGCCGCGTCCGACCGAGGACGACGAGGAGGACAACACCCTCAGCCTCGCGCAGATGGAAGCCGCGCTGAAGCCCGGCGCGCTCGAGAAGTTCGCGCACATCACCGAGCTGTTCCGCGCGTTCGAGAAGATCCAGAGCGCCCGGCTCGATGCGATGGCGCTGGGCAATGCGCTGTCGACCGCAAAGGAGACCAAGTACCAGCAGCTTCGCGAGGAGCTGACCGCGCAGGTCGAGAGCGTGCAGTTCCATGCGACCAAGATCGAGTTCCTGGTCGACAACCTCTATGCCTTCAACCGCCGGCTGACCGCGCTGGGCGGCCAGATGCTGCGCCTTGCCGAGCGTCACAAGGTGCCGCGCAAGGACTTCCTCGACAACTATGTCGGGCGCGAGCTTGACGACGCATGGCTCGGCGAGATGGCCAAGCGCGATAAGCGCTGGGCGGCGTTCGCGACAAATGAAGGCGACAGCGTCGAGCGTATCCGGCTGGAAGTGGCCGACATCGCCGCGGCCACCGGCATGGCGCTGGGCGAGTTCCGCCGCATCGTCAACATGGTGCAGAAGGCGGAGCGCGAGGCGCGCATCGCCAAGAAGGAGATGGTCGAGGCCAACCTGCGGCTCGTGATCTCGATTGCCAAGAAGTACACTAACCGCGGTCTGCAGTTCCTGGATCTCATCCAGGAGGGTAACATCGGCTTGATGAAGGCGGTGGACAAGTTCGAGTACCGCCGCGGCTACAAGTTCAGCACGTATGCCACCTGGTGGATCCGGCAGGCGATCACCCGCTCGATCGCGGATCAGGCGCGCACGATCCGCATCCCGGTCCATATGATCGAGACGATCAACAAGCTGGTGCGGACCAGCCGCCAGTTCCTGCACGAGCAGGGCCGCGAGCCCACGCCCGAGGAAATGGCCGAGCGGCTGTCGATGCCGCTCGAAAAGGTCCGCAAGGTGATGAAGATTGCCAAGGAGCCGATCAGCCTCGAAACGCCGATCGGCGACGAGGAGGATTCGCATCTCGGCGACTTCATCGAGGACAAGAACGCGATCATCCCGGTGGATGCGGCGATCCAGGCGAACCTCAAGGAGACGGTCACCCGCGTCCTGGCCAGCCTGACCCCGCGCGAGGAACGCGTGCTGCGCATGCGCTTCGGCATTGGCATGAACACCGATCACACGCTTGAGGAAGTCGGCCAGCAGTTCTCGGTCACCCGCGAACGCATCCGGCAGATCGAGGCGAAGGCGCTGCGCAAGCTCAAGCACCCGAGCCGCAGCCGCAAGATGCGCAGCTTCCTCGACCAGTAACCTGCCCGCTATTCCGCCGTGGCTGCGACCACGGCGGAACGGATATTAAGCTTTATCCTTGTCGCCCACCGCCTCGCGATCGAGCAGGCCGTGCTTGCGCAAGCAGTGGCGCAACTGATCGTAACTCAGCCGCAATCCTTGTGCGGTCCGGCGCTGGTTGTGCCGGTGCCGTGACAAGGCGCGCTCCAAGATCGCCCGCTCATGCGCATCGACCGCTGCGCGAAAATCGCTGATGTCGGCGAACAGGTCATCATTCGCCGCAGGGGCGAGCGCCTGACCAGATGACACCGCCGCCTTGCTATCGGGCGATGGCGTATTCTGATCGGTCACCAGACCGGGCTGCCAGGGACTGGCGAACGGATCGAACACCACCCGGCTGATCGGCTGCTCCGGCGTGTCGCAGCGGTAAACCGCACGCTCCACGACATTGCGCAGTTCGCGCACGTTGCCCGGCCAGGAAAACGCCTCCAATTCGGCCATGGCGTCGGCCGAGAACCCCGGCCATTGCCGCCAGCCAAGCTCGTTCGCCATGCGCGCGCCGTAATGGTCGGTCAGCACCGCGACATCGCCCTCGCGCAGCCGCAAGGGCGGCAGGGTGATGACATCGAAGCTCAGCCGATCGAGCAGGTCGGCGCGGAAGCGTCCCTTCTCGGTCAGCGCCGGCAGATGCTCGTTCGTCGCCGCGACGATCCGCACGTCGACACGCACCGGACGTGACGAACCGATCCGCGTGACTTCGCCATATTCGACCGCCCGCAGCAACCGTTCCTGCGCGGCCATCGACAGCGTCGCGAGTTCGTCGAGGAACAGCGTGCCGCCATTCGCCTCCTCGAACCGTCCGGCGCGGGCGCGGGTGGCGCCGGTGAACGCGCCCGCTTCGTGCCCGAACAGTTCGGCCTCGATCAGCGTCTCGGGCAGCGCGGCACAATTGAGCACGATCAGCGGTTCGCCCCAGCGCGCGGACAGGCGATGCAGCCGCTCCGCGATCAGTTCCTTGCCCGTGCCGCGCTCACCCACCACCAGCACCGGCCGGCTGGTCGTTGCCGCTCGGCTGGCGCGCTCCATCGTGTCGAGGAATGCGCTCGATTGGCCGACGATCTGGGTGTCGATCTGCATTGCTGAATGTTAGCAATCCACGCCACCTGTTTGCAAACGGAACCGGTGGATCGTCGGCACAGCCGGTAACAAGTGCAGCAAATCCGCCAATCTGCAAATTGGCACGGCGCTTGCTCTACTATGGTCAGGCTCCCGCAGAGCCGGACAAGAGGACGATCCGATGACTGCCCGCTTACCGTTCACTGCTTCGATCCGGCCGCAACCGGCCGAACCCGCGACCAGCCCGTTGAACTGGACTGTCGCGATCAGTGTCCTGCTGATGATCGCGATCACGATGATCGTGCTCTTCGGCGCGATGGGCACGGCATCCGCCCTCCCCACGCCGGACACCGTGCAGTTCGACAGCGCGCACACCTATGCCGCGGTGCCGATGTGAGCGAGCCTCTAAACCTCACCCCGCTGCGGCGGATCGATGCGGCCGCCGCCGACTTGCGCGCGGCCGGCGGCCCGACTTATCTCGACCTCGATCATGATACCGATCACCGCCGCGCGGCGTATTCCGCTCGCCGGACATTTACCGGAGCACCTGCCATGGGCATCTTTTCGCGCACCCGCGACATCATCGCCGCCAACTTCGCCGATCTGCTCGACAAGGCGGAGGACCCGGCCAAGATGATCCGCCTGATGATCCTCGAAATGGAGGAGACGCTGGTCGAGATCCGCTCCGCCAGCGCGCGGACGATTGCCGATCAGAAGGAGATGCGCCGTCACATCAGCCGGCTCGACCGACTGCAGGCGGACTGGTCCGAAAAGGCGCAGCTCGCGCTCAGCAAGGACCGCGAGGATCTGGCGCGCGCGGCACTGGTCGAGAAGAAGAAGGCCACTGACATGGCCGAGCAGCTCAATGCCGAGATCACGGTGCTGGACGAAGCACTGGTCGCCAACGAGGTGGACATCGACAAGCTCCAGACCCGGCTGCGCGAGGCCCGCACCCGGCAGAGCGCAATCGTCACCCGGCTGCAAAGCGCCGAGGAGCGGGTGCGCATCCGTACGCTGCTGACCAGCGAGAAGGTGGACGAGGCGATGGCGCGTTTCGACCAGCTCGAACGCCGCGTGGACTATGCCGAGGGCCGTGCCGATTCGCTGGCGCTGGGCGAGACGCCCGCCACCCCGACGCTGGCCGATCAGATCGCCGCGCTGGAACACGGCGACAAGGTGGACGACGAGCTCGAGGCGATGAAGCGCGCGATGCAACGGCCGCAGGATCAATCGGGCGCGGCGTGATCGCGCTCGCACAACCTAATTCGCAGGACTATCAGGTGCCGCACAGACGGCGCCGAACAGGAAAGGACGTTCAAGTGACCCGCTCCTCTCGCGATCGCTTCTATCTCAACAAGACCGACGGCAAGCTGTTCGGCGTTTGCGCTGGCCTCGCCGATTACCTCGACGTGGAAGCACTGTGGATCCGTGTCGCGGTGGTGACGCTGACGCTGCTGGGCTTCGGTTCGACCGTCCCACTGTATTTCGTGATCGCCTTCTTCGCGTCGCGTCGTCCAGCTGCCGAGATCGGCGATCGGTACGACAGTCGTGACGAGGAGCGGCAGTTGCGCCGCCGCCGGGCCGGCGATCGCCGCACGGGGCTCCGCTCCGACCTTGGCGACATCGACCAGCGCCTGAACGAGATGGAGCGCCATTTCGGCCGCGACAGCTCGCTTTCGGCCGAGATCGACCGCCGCCGCTGAGTCATGGCCTTTACGGCCACAAGGGACAGACCAGATGAACGACGATTCCTTGGCGCTGCTGATACCGATGCTGGCGCTGTGCATTCCCATCTTCGCGATCTGGACTCGGCATCGGACCAACATCGTCAAGATGCAGTTGCAGAACACCGCGGAAAAGGCGGCGCTCTATGCCTCCTCCAACCGCGAGCTTGAGGAGCGGGTGCGAGTGCTGGAGCGGATCGTGACCGACAAGGGCTATGACGTCGCCCGCCAGATCGACGCGTTGCGCGACAGCCGCAGCGTCGAGAGTCGCGCGATGACGAACGGGGAGGCGAACTGATGCACGACTTCTTCAACATGGTGGTCGTGCTCGCTCTGATCATCGGCTTCGTCATGCTGCGCCGGGGCAACCACCGCTCCGGCAGGATCGAGCGGATGAGCCGCAGCATCGCTCCCGAATCGCGCGAGGCCGAGCTTGAGGAGGAAGTCGCCGAATTGCGGCAGCGGATCGCGGTGCTTGAACGTATCGCCACCGAAGAGCGCAAGAGCCGGCAGATCGCCGCCGAGATCGACGCGCTGCGCGATTGATCCGCCGGCCTTGCGAGACGGCGCGGCCTTGTCTGATAACGCCGGCACGCTACATCCGCGGCCATGCGCAGCCTTGATGATATTCGCGAAGAGTACGACTTCCTCGACGGCGACGAACGCTATCGCCTGCTGATCGAACTGGGACGTGAGCTTGAACCCATGCCCGATGCGCTGAAGACCGATGCCACCAAGGTCCGCGGCTGCTCGGCCAGCGTATGGGTCTATCCGACGCCGGGTGACGAAGGACAGCTGCATTTTCTGGCGGACAGCAACGCGGCGATCACTAAGGGGATCGTCGCGCTCGTGCTGGCAGCTGTACAGGATCGCCCTGCTGCCGAGGTGGCCCGCACCGATGTCGCCGCCGCACTCGGTCCGTTCGGTCTTGAAAAGCAGCTTTCGTCCAATCGGACTCAGGGCGTACCGAACATGATCGCGCTGATCCATGAAACCGCGGCACGCTTGGCATGATTGCGTGAGCCGCCGCGACACATTGGTACACTCTGGAGTTCAATCCGTTGATCCTCTGTTCATATAAACACCTCTAATCCTGACAAACCGCTGATCTTCAGGAGTAATGAAATGCGCAAGTCTCTGATCCTCGCCGCCTCGGCCGCCGGCTCGATGCTGGCACTGACCCCGCTCGCACAGGCGCAGCCGATGCCCGATCACCGGATGGATGAGACCCATCGCATGGATCGCGATCACCGCATGGACGATCGCCGACCCGACTATCGCCCGGGCACCCCCGCCGGACGTCCGCGTCAGCTTTCGCAGGAACAAAGCCTGCGGGTCCGCAGCGCCTTGGGTGATCTCAACAACCAGCTGCTTCAGGCGCAGCGGGCACGTCGGGTCACGAACGATCAGGCAGTGCGGATCCGTGGCCGGATCGCCAATACCCAGCGGGCCTACTCGGCGTGGGCTCGCGGCGGTCTGGACATCAACGAGTATAACCGCATCAACTCGCAGATCGTCATCATCCGCAATGAGATTCGCCGTGCGGTCGCGGTCACCGATCAGCAGCGCGCCCGCGCGCGCCGCTGAGCCATGTTGCCTCTCGCCCCGGCTTGTATTGCCGGGGCGACAGGCTTAATCGCTGCAGGCATGGCCGAACCTGCACAGACACTTTACGAAAAGATCTGGAACGCGCACGTCGTCGATCGTCGAGACGATGGTACCTGCCTGATCTATATTGACCGCCACCTGGTGCACGAAGTCACCAGCCCGCAAGCGTTCGAGGCGCTGCGCGTGGCCGGGCGCACGGTGCGGCGGCCCGACCTGACCCTTGCGGTCCCCGATCATAACCTGCCGACGACCGCGCGCCGCGACGATGCCGGGCAGCGCATCCCGATCAGCGATGGCGAAAGTGCACAGCAGTTGGCGGCATTGCAGCGCAACGCGCCCGAGTTCGGCATCCGCTACATCGCCGATACCGATATCGAGCAGGGCATCGTCCATGTCGTCGGCCCCGAGCAGGGCTTCTCGCTGCCCGGCGCAACGATCGTCTGCGGTGACAGCCATACCTCGTGCCACGGCGGTCTGGGCGCACTAGCGTTCGGCATCGGTACGTCCGAGGTCGAGCATGTGCTGGCCACCCAGACGCTGCTGCTGACGCCTGCAAAGACGATGGAAGTCCGGGTCGAGGGCGAGCTTGCCCCCGGCATCACGCCAAAAGACTTGGTGCTGCACATCATCGGCGTGATCGGCACTGCGGGCGGCACCGGCCATGTCATCGAATTCCGCGGCGACGTGTTCGAACGCATGTCGGTCGAAGGGCGGCTGACCGTGTGCAACATGTCGATCGAGGGTGGCGCGCGTGCCGGTCTGGTCGCGCCGGACGAAACCACGTTCGCCTATATCAAGGGCCGGCCCTATGCGCCCAAGGGTGCCGAATGGGACAAGGCGGTAGCCTGGTGGCGCAGCCTCGCCACCGATCCCGGCGCACGGTTCGACAAATCGGTGACGATCCGGGCAGCGGACGTGCAGCCCACGGTGACCTGGGGCACCAGCCCCGAGGATACCGTCGCGATCGGCGGCCGGGTGCCGACCCCGGAGAGCTTCGCCGACACCTCCAAGCAGGAAGCGGCCCGCGTCAGTCTCGCCTACATGGGGCTGGAGCCGGGACAGCGGATGGAGGACATCGCGGTCCAGAACGTCTTCATCGGCAGCTGCACCAACAGCCGGATCGAGGACCTGCGCGCCGCCGCTGAGGTGCTGCGCGGCCGGCACAAGGCGGACGGTGTCAAGTGGGCGATCGTCGTGCCGGGTTCCGGGCTGGTCAAGCGCCAAGCCGAGGAGGAAGGGCTGGACAAGGTATTCACCGACGCCGGCCTCGAATGGCGGGAGCCGGGCTGCTCCGCCTGTCTGGCGATGAACCCGGACAAGGTTCCGGCCGGCGAACGCTGCGCATCGACCAGCAACCGCAACTTCACCGGCCGACAGGGCCCTGGCGCGCGCACCCACCTGATGAGCCCGGCGATGGCCGCGGCAGCGGCAGTGACCGGGCGGCTGACCGATGTGCGCCTGCTGGTCGGCGAACCGGCATGACGCCGCCTGAATCGGCGCGGGTCTCGACCTGACCCGATGAACCTCAGCAAGGGCATCCGCGCCCCCGAACGGATTTACCGCGTCGTCCTGTGGCTGGTGTCGCTGGTACTGGCGGGGTTTATCATCGGCCTCGGTAGCCTCGTCATCGGCGATCTGCCGAGCGTCGACGAGCAGGTTTATTCGCAGCCGGTGCGCAGCGCCACGCAGCAGGCGCTCGATCGTGATCTTGGTGCGATCAGTGCTCAGCACGGCGCGATCGACGACCGGCTGGAGATCGCGCGGCTGCAGCGCGAACAGGCGCAACGCGCCTCGCAGACGGCCACCGAAACCTTCCGCGCGTGGATCGCGGCCCGCACCGCGACCACCAATCCGGCGCAGGATCCCGAGGTGCTCTCCCGCACGCGCGCGCTCGAGCAGCTGAAGACGAACGAGCGTACGATCGGCGCCACCATCGCCGAGCTAGAGAACCAGGCGACCACGCTGGACCAGCGAGCCGAAGCCTTGCGTAGCCGGCAGACTCAGCTGGATGCCGCCGCCCTGCCTGCGCAGGAACGCGCCCGGTTCATGCAGGAACTGCGCGTGTTCGGCCTGAGGCTGGCGATCACGCTGCCAATGCTGGTCGTTGCCGGGTGGCTGGTGGTGAAGAAGCGGCGCAGCGACTACTGGCCGCTGATGCGCGGCTTCGTGCTGGCCGCGGTGTTCGTGTTCTTCGTCGAACTGGTCCCGTACCTGCCAAGCTATGGCGGCTATGTCCGCTATGTCGTTGGAATCGCGGTGACAATTGCGCTGGCGATCTACCTCACGCGCAACATGCGCGACTATCTGGCACGGCGTCGCGAGATCGAGGCGCAGGCCGACGTCGAGCGGCGCCAGCACCTCAGCCGCGACGAGGCGTTCCGCAAGATGGCCGCCAAGGTCTGCCCCGGCTGCGATCGCCCGATCGCCACCACCGGTGACGCAGAAACCAACTTCTGCGTGCATTGCGGCCTTACGCTGTTCGACCATTGCCGGGTCTGCAGCACACGCAAGATGGCGTTCTTCCGCCATTGCATGACCTGCGGCACGCCCGCCGATGACGAGCCCGAACGACCCGTGGCGGCGATCCCCCCGGCGCTCGCGCCGGTCCCCTGATGCGCAAGGCTGCATTCGCCGCCGTCGTCACGCCGCACACCCGCATCCTGATCCTCGGCAGCCTTCCGGGTGAGGCTTCGCTGGCGGCGGCGCGTTACTATGCCCATCCGCAGAACCGTTTCTGGCAGCTGGCCGGTGCGGTGATCGGCGAAGACGATCTCGCCACACGCCCTTACGAGACGAGGCTGGATGCCTTGCGCGCCAATGGGATCGGCTTGTGGGACACGATCGCGTCAGCCGAGCGCACCGGCAGCCTCGATGCCGCGATCCGCTTCGCCCGACCCGCACCTCTCGCCGATCTGGCCGCCACTCTGCCGGCCTTGCGCGCCATCGGCTTCAACGGCGGAACCGCGGCACGGATCGGGCGGCGACAGCTCGACGCGAACTCGCTGGCGCTGGTCGATCTGCCATCGTCCAGTCCCGCCTATGCGGCGATGTCGTTTGCCGAGAAGCGCGAACGGTGGCTGGCGCTGCGTCCGTACCTCGTTTGAAGCATGCAGATCTGCCGCCCGGTGCTTGCGCTTGCCGCGGGCCGCGACCATAAACGCGCCATGGCTAAGAAAATCGACAAATCGTGGAGCGGCATGGCAGTGGCAGCCGCCGGTGCGGCAATCGGCTCGGCCGCGGTCGCCGCAGCGGTTCTCTATGCGCGGCGGACCGTGCGCAAGGAAGTGCCGCTGATGGAGGATACCTACCCGGTCAGCACGCACGTACCCGAAACCGACTGACCGCGATGCAGGCGATCCGATCCGTTTCCGGCCGGGCGATCCCGTTCGGCCGCAAGAACGTCGATACCGACGTGGTCATTCCCGCGCACTGGCTCAAGACCATCACGCGTGAGGGTCTGGGCCGCGGTGCGTTCGAGGCGGTGCGCAAGGAGCCGGGCAACGTCTTTGACGATCCCGCCTATGCCGGCGCGCCGATCCTGATCGCCGGGGACAACTTCGGGTGTGGCTCCAGCCGCGAACATGCCGCCTGGGCACTGCTCGACATGGGCGTGACCTGTGTGATCGCGCCGAGTTTCTCCGACATCTTTTCAGGCAACGCGTTCAAGAACGGCATCCTGACAGTGGCGCTGCCGCAGGCGCAGATCGACCGGCTGATGGAAGTGGCGCAGGGTGCCGGCGGTGCGCCGGAGCCGATCGACATCGATCTGGAGGCGCGGACGGTCACCACCCGGTTCCAAGATCGCTTCACCTTCGATATCGATCCGTTCCGCAAGCATTGCCTGCTCAACGGCCTCGACGAAGTCGGCCTGACGCTGGCCAACGATGCCAGGATCACCGCGCATGAGGCAAAGGCCCGTGCCGAGTTGCCCTTCCTTTCGCACGCCGCGTGACGCCGCCGTCGTTATCCCGTATGATCGACGTCGCTCGTCCGCTTCGACCCCATCGCAGCTGCAGACGCGCACTACGGGAAAATGCATGATGATCTCCCATGACCACGGCCGTGCCGAGGATCCTCGTTTCACCTATGACGAGGAGATGGCCTTTCGCATCCAGGCACGGCGCAACCGCCTGCTGGGCGAATGGGCCGCGCGCCGCATGCAGCTCTCGCCCGCCGAGACCGAGGCTTATGCCAAGGGTGTCGTGCAGGCGGATTTCGAGGAAGCGGGCGACGAGGATGTAATCCGCAAGCTGCTGGGGGATATCACCTCGGCACAGGTCGACATCACCGAGGCCGACGTCCGCGCCGCGCTCGAGCAGAAGCAGGTCGAAGCCCGCCGCATGCTGATGGGCGAGGCCTGAGCGATGGGCATGCCCGCAGCCGAGATCGAGGCACTGATCCTCGATGCCCTGCCCGGCGCCAGCGTCAAGATCACCGATCTTGCCGGCGACGGCGATCATTATGCCGCGCACGTCGTGGCCGAGGCATTCCGCGGCAAGAGCCGGGTCGTGCAGCACAAGCTGGTCTACGAGGCGCTTGGTGGCCGCATGGGCGGCGTGCTGCATGCCTTGCAACTGACCACTGCTGTGCCCAACTGACCGATCACCATTTTCATCAAGGTTTGCAATCCATGTCCGACGCATCAGCCCGCATCAGCGACATCGTTACCAAGCATGACGTGGTGTTGTTCATGAAGGGAACGCCGCTGTTCCCGCAGTGCGGCTTTTCGAGCCGCGCGATCGCGATCCTCGACAACCTCAACGTGCCCTACGAGAGCGTCGACGTGCTGCAGGACATGGAAATCCGCACCGGGATCAAGGCCTATTCCGATTGGCCGACCATCCCTCAGCTCTACGTCAAGGGCGAGTTCGTCGGCGGCAGCGACATCATGACCGAGATGTACCAGTCTGGTGAACTTGAGCAGCTGATGAGCGAAGCCAAGGTCTCTGGCTGAGCGCCAGCGCTGCGATCTGCCTCTCATGACAGCGGCAGGTTGCTGTCCTTGCTAAGATAACACTTGCCCGAGTGCCGCCGATGGCAAACGGTCGATCGATGTCCGATCTACCATCGCTAACCTTCGTTCCCGCGGCAACCGTGGTCATCTTCCGCAACGGCACCGATCGTTCAGCAGTGCCCGAGCTGTTGATGGTTCAGCGGTCGAAGCAGTTACGCTTTGCCGGTGGCGCAGTCGTCTTTCCCGGTGGACGGATCGATCCCGCCGACCGTGAGCTGGCCGCGGCGATCCTGCCGGATGCCGATCCGGATATGGCGGCAGCACGGATCGCCGCCATCCGCGAAACGCTGGAGGAGACTGGGCTGGTCATAGCGACCGAAGCCTCCGTCAGCGAGCGCGAGGCACGAGACGCACGCGCCCTGCTGACCGCCGGTGGCACGCTGGGGGCGGTTATCGACCGCTTCGGCTGGACGTTTACCCCCGATAGGCTGATCCCCTTCGCGCACTGGTGCCCGCAATGGGATGGCGCGTTCGACACGCGCTTCTTCCTCTATGACCTCGGCACGGGCGCGGTCGACCTGACGATCGACGCGACCGAGAATACCCGATTGTTCTGGGCGACCGCGGCTGACGTGCTGGCGATGGCCGATCGCGGCGAATGTCAGGTGATCTTCCCGACCCGCCGCAACCTCGAACGCCTGGCGCGATACGGCAGCTTTGCCGATGCGAGGGCGGATGCCGAGATCACACCGATCCGCGCCATCGCGCCCGTGGGGATCGAGCGCGATGGCGAGGTTCACCTGACTATCCCGGAAGGCCTCGGCTATCCGGTCACCTCTCAGCTCATGAGTACGGTGCGTCGCGGCTGAGTGACTTCGCTTTCCGGGCACAAGCAAGCGCGCAGAGCAGCGCCACGATCATCAGGACGACCATCGCCAGGATCGGCAGCGTATAGCTACCCGTCCGGCTGACCGCCGCTGCCGTGCCGATCACCGCGACTACCATCAGCGGCAGGCTGGCGGTGGCACTGAGACCGAACGCGCGGCTGAAGCTCGCCTGTCCGAACAGATCGGGGATCGCCCGGCTGAGCGCCGGGATCGTGCCCGCGCCATGCAGCCCGATCAGCCCGACGACCACGACCAGGCCCGCGAACGGCAGGTGCAGTTGCAACGCCGACCACAGGATCGCCTGATCGAGCGCGATCAGCGCCAAGGTGCGGACACCACCCAGCTTGTCCGAGATCCAGCCGAACAGAACGAAACCGCCGATGCCGACGAACGACATGATCGAGGCGAGCAGCGCACCGTTGTCCCGGCCATAGCCCCAGATCTCGGCCATGGAGACGAGATGGACGCCCAGCAGCACGGACGCGGTGTTAGGCGCGGCAACAGCAAAGGCGACCAGCCAGAACGTGCTGGTCCCGAACAGCTGCGGCACCGTCATCCCGCCGCCGACGTCGAGCGCCGTCTTGGCGGGAACCGGCTGGCCGGGATGATCGGGCGGATATTCGACGACCATCAACGCGGCCGGCACCAGCGTGATCGCGGCGAACGCAGCCAGTGCGAAGAACGTGGTCTGCAAGCCGTACCGCTCGATCACGTGGTTCGCCAGCAGCGGCATGATCGCGACCACCACCGACATATGGGCGATGCCCGTAGCCAGCCCGCGGTTGCGGTTGAACCAGCGGGTGATCAGCGTCGGCGGCAGGACGGTGCCACCGATCGCCATCGCCGGTCCGAGCAACGCGCCATAAGCGACCAGGTAGAGGACATAACTGGTCGTCAGACCCAGCAGCGCCCAACCGGCGACCATCGTCAGCCCGGCGACCAGCAACAGGATGCGCAGCGAATAGCGCGCTGCTAGAGACCCGGCGACCGACGCCAGCACCGCCGACCCGACGATCACCATGGGCACGCCGACCGATGCGGCGGGCAAGGAGACGCCAAGCCGCTCGGCCATGGGCTTCAACAGAACCCCGGTCGTCCCGAAGATCGTACCGATGATGACGTTATGCGCCAGGAACGCGATCACGCCCATCCGGATCGCCAGTGGATGGTTCGGCGCGTCGATACCTGCGCTGTTTGATGGCTGCACCAGTCTCTCCCTTGTCGCCGTTACGGCCTTATCGCGGAAGAAGGTACAGCAAGATCAGGCAGGCGCCAGTCCGGAATGGCCGGACGGCACCCGGCGGCGGCGCTTAGCGGAAGTTGTCGGAGTAGGCCTGCAGCTTCAATCGCTTGGGCGGGGTCGCCAGCACGCGCGCCTCGATCCCGTACCGCTCGGCATAGGCGATCGCCTCGTCGCGTTCGGGAAAGGTCAGGACGATCTGCTGCTGCATGTCGCCGCTTCCCGCCCAGCCCATCAGCGGATCGGGCCGCTTGGCTTCGGCCGGGATGAATTCGAGCACCCAGCCGTCGCTGCGCGCCTTGCCGGACTGGGTAGCGCTTTTGGTGCTTTGAAAGATGCGAGCGGTCATGGCCTCCCTTTCCCGGAAAACGCCGCGAGGTTCAAGAGCGGCGTTGCGCCTCGAATGCATTGCGCGTCTTCAGGCTGGGGTCTTCGGCCCAGGGCTGATCGGGCCAGCGGTGACGGGGATAGCGTCCCTTCATCTCGCGCTGGACATCGCGCCACGTGCCGCGCCAGAAACCCGGCAGGTCGCGGGTCGATTGCAGTGGGCGGCCGGCGGGGGAGGTCAGCTTGAGCAGCAGCGGGGCCGGCGGATCGCCATAAGTCGGATGCCGGTCGAGGCCGAACAATGCCTGCGCGCGCACTTCCACCGATGGTCCCGCCTCGTCATCATAGTCGATAGCATGGTGCGTGCCGGCCGGGCTGACGAACTCGGGCGGCGCCAGCCGATCGAGCCGGCGACGATCGTCATGGCCGATGCGTGCCCGCAGCGCCTCGTGCAGCGCCGTCGGATCGATGTCGCCCAGCCGCCGGCCAAGCAGCGGCACGAGCCATCCGTCAGCGTCGGCCAGCAACGTCGGCTCCGCCAGCCCATCGATCCCGGCAAAGCGCGCCCGGCGCAGCAGAGCCAGGCTGGCGGCCGAGAGAGGCAGCAGGCCCAGCCCGCCTTCCCGGACGCGGTCGCAGAGGAACGCCGCGATCCCTGTGGCGTCCGGCGGCGCGGGATCGGGTCCGCGGGCGAGGACCAGTGCGCCCAGCCGACGCTCCAGCAGCGCCTCGACGCGCGCTTCTCCCGCATGCCAGCGCAGTTGCGCCTGGCGAACGATCCGGTGGCCCAGCCAGCGTTCGATGTCGGCGGCATCCAACGCGCAGGCGCCGGTGATCCGGGCGCCCTTGGCCTCGCCTTGCGCATCGCCGACCGCCAGGAACTCGGCACGCGCCAGCGGCGAGGCCGGATCGAGCCGAAGACCGCGACCGCCGGCCGTCAGCCAGTTCTCGCCCGTGGCATCGCGGCGGCGCGCGAGGTTGTCCGGAAACGCCTCAGCCAGCAGGATACCCAGCGGAGGACCGTCCGGTCCATCGTCGGTGCCGACGCCGCGTACGGTGCGGGCCCAGCGCGCCGCCAGCTTGCGCGAGGCATTGGCCCACGACGAGGGCTCGCGATCCCAGCGCTCCAGCCGGGCGCCAAGATCCTCGCCGCGTGCGCCAAGCCCACGCTCCTGAAGCAGCAGCGCCAGCCGGGCGGCGATGGTTTCGGCACCGAACGCACCGGCGAACAGCAGCATGTGCGCAAGGGGCGGATCGAGCGGCAGCGCCGCCATCGCTCGCCCGTGCGGCGTGATGCGACCCTGATCGTCGACCGCCCCAAGCGATAGCAACTGCGCGCGCGCCGCCGCCAGCGCGGACNTGCAAGGGGAGCACCAGCGCCTGCGGCAGCGTCTCCGCCAGCCGTTCACGCACCCGCTCGATCTCACCGACGCCGGGCAGAAAGGCGAGCACGTCGCCCGTCTGCTCGCGCCAGGCGGTGCCGATCGCCTGCACCATCGCCTCGGCAACGCGCAGTTCCGGCCGCGCGCCCAGCCAGCGGATTTCGAGCGGATAGGCGCGTCCCTCGCTCTCGATCACCGGGGCCACATCACCATCAGCCGCCAGCAGCGCGGCAAAGCGACTGCCGTCGATCGTCGCCGACATCGGCAACAGCCGCAGGTCGGGCCGCAGCACGACACGGCTTTCGATTGCCAGAGCAAGGCCCAGGTCACTGTCGAGGTGCCGCTCGTGCGCTTCGTCGAACAGGACCGCGGAGACCCCGGACAGGTCGGGATCATCGAGGATCGTCGCGACGAAGATCGCCTCGGTCATTACCAGGATGCGGGTTGCTGCGGACCGGCGGCTGTCGAGCCGGGTCAGGTAGCCGACGGTGCCGCCCACCGCCTCGCCCATCAGTTCGGCGATACGTTCGGCAGCGGCGCACGCGGCGACGCGGCGCGGGCTGAGCATGATGACCGTGCCGGTGCACCAGTCCTCACCCAGCAAGGCCGGCGCGACGGTGGTCGTCTTGCCCGCGCCCGGCGGCGCGACGAGCACCGCCGCACCATGATCGCGCAACGCGAGCAGCAGCGCCGGCAACGCGGCATGGACGGGAAGATCGGCGGGACGTTCGCTCATGCGATCAACAATCTAGCGTTAGATCGGACCAAATCGCCGCATCCCAGCAACCAATCGCAAGACTCCGGGTTTGGCCTTGAACCCGGTGCCCACCACCGGCCGCAACCCGCCCATCGGAGAACAATCATGGCCAAGACCCTGGCACAGTTCGGCTTGAAGCGCAGTGGGGAAGATTACCTGCTGACGATCGAAGACAGCAATGGCGACACCACTGAATTCAACGTTGATTACGATCAGCTCGACATCATGACCGACGCGATCGAAGAAGCGCTGGATGCCGACGAGGAAGAAGCCCTCGGCGTCGACGAGGAAGAAGAGGAAGAGTAAAGCGAGGTCCGGCTGCCCAGGCTGTTTTCCGCTTGGCGGCTATTGCGGCTTCCACAGTAAATAAGAAAGGCGCGACCGCATCCGCAGTCGCGCCTTTATCTTGTTCACTTGTCCGCGCCTACAGGCTGGCGCGATTTGTCCGATCAACCCTCGTAGTCGCCACCCAGCGAGGTGTTGCGCACAGGCGCCGCAGCGGTGATGCGCAGGGCTTCGGCCGACTGGCTGAGCGAACCGATCGCGTCGACCTCGTCGTCGTCCTCGGGCAGCACGCGCTGCAACGAGCCAACCAGCGTTTCCTTGAGCAGCTTTGGCTTGACCTTGACCTCGGCGATCTCACGCAGCGCGACGACCGGGTTCTTGTCGCGATCGCGGTCGATCGTCAGTTCGGCGCCGCCGGAAATCTCGCGCGCACGCTGCGCGGCGAGCAGCACCAGGTCGAACCGGTTGGGAATCTTGTCGACGCAATCTTCAACGGTAACGCGCGCCATGAGCACTCCGGATTTAACAGGTGTCTGGGAAACCTCGTCCGCTAGGCCATAGTAGCGCGCAAGTCAAGGAAACCGGGACGAAGCTGCCGCCCCGCCCCATCTTCCCCACCATCATCGCGTGCGGTCAGAACCGTGCGCGCGCACCCACGAACGCGGAGCGGCCTTCGGTGCCGTACCCGGCGATCGTCCGGTAATTCTGATCGGTCAGGTTCTCGACCCGCCCGTAGATCTCGACCTCACGCGTCACCGGTACCGCGGCGCGCAGCGTCAGCAGCGGATAGCCCTTGATCCGGGTGAGGTTGCCCGCATCGTTGAAGCTGTTGCTGACCGTGCGGATATCGCCGCCGATCGTCAACCCTTGCACCCGGCCGAGGTCCGGCGTCCAGTCGGCCGACACGGTGATCGCATTGCGCGGACGGCGGGCGAGATCGTTGCCGAAGTTGAAGGTGCCGGGCGTGCGATTGGTCGACTTGACGTAAGTATAGGCCGCCTGTGCGCGGAAATTGGGGCTGATCGTCGCGCCAAGCTCAAGCTCGACCCCTTCGGCCCGCGCCCGCCCGACATTCTGGTAGAAGCCGAAAGGCCGTGTCGCACAGCGCGGATCGGTGGCGGGGAAGCAGGTGTTGAAGTCGATCAGGTCGCGGCTGTTGCGGCGGAACCCGGTCAGCGCGAAGTGAAGCGGTCCGTTGCGATCGCCATATTCGATGCCCGCGTCATAGCTGCGGCTGCGTTCCGGCTGAAGGTCGGTGTTCCCGTAGTCCGAGAACAGCTGGTACAAAGTCGGAATCTTGAAGCCCTCGCCGTACGAGGCGCGCACGCGCCAGTTGCCGATCACGCGATAGCTGCCGTTGGCGCCGAACGTCCATTCGTGGCCGAAGCGCGAATGATCGTCGATGCGGCCGCCCGCCGACAGCGTCAGCCGGTCACCGTAGTAGCCGAGCAGTGCGTGGCCGCTGGTCAGATTGGCGCGCTCACTGTCGCTGTACGTGTCCGAAAAGCGCGACCATTCGTGCTGGGCACCGAAGTCGAGCCGAACAGGGCCGGTGATCGTCCAGGCGCCGAACAGCTCGGCTCGCTGGTTGACGCCTTTCAGCGCATAAGGCGCACCGGCATAGCTCTCTCCCCGGTAGCCGCGGCGAAGATCGTTGATCGTGTAGTCCGCGGTCAGCGACACGCCTTGTGTCGTATAGCGCAGGCCGCCCAGCGCGGAGAGTTCACGCGTGCGCTGGACATCGTCGGTATCGGCAAAGGCATACGTCGGCGCGGGAAAACCGTCGATGCCCAGCTTGCTGTCGGCATAACGGCCGTTGGCGATCAGCGTCAGGCCATCGGTCAGATCGAAGCGCCCGCGGCCGCCGATCCGCCACTGGCGGAAGCCATCGCGTTCGGTGCCGCCGGCCGCAGCGGAGATGCCGTCGGTGCGGGTATAGCCGCCGTTGACCGACAGCGCATAGCGATCGCCCGTGATGCCGGCATTGACCTGTCCGTTGACGCTGTCGCGCGCGCCGTACTCGCCGCTCATGTCGACGCCGTCGATCTCGCGGCTGGTCACTGCCAGCACGCCGCCGATCGCCTGGCTACCCCAGATCACGCTGTTGGACCCGCGCAGCAGCTCGACTTTGCCGATGCCGCTGGTCAGCAGCCCACCCAGATCATAGCCGCCCGCCGGGGCCGAGGCATCGTTGACCCGCACGCCGTCGATGATGACCAGCAGCTGCTCGGATGCGGCACCGCGCACGAACAGGCTGGTCGTGCTGCCGATGCTGCCGTTGCGCACGAACGTGACGCCGGGCAGACGCGTCAGCACCCGGGTCAGATCGGGACCTTGGATCGATTGCAGTTCCTCGGTGCCGACGACGCTGATCGACTGGCCGGTCTGCGTGATCGGGATCGCATAGCCATTGGCGACGACGGTGATCGTGTTGTCGCCCGAAGGCGCGGTCGCCGGAGTGCCCTGCGCATAGGCGGTGGTCGTCGCCAGCAGCGAGGCAGCGAGCAGGAACGGGTACTTCATCGATGGGCCTTTCCGGACATGAACGTGAATGCCGTCCATGGCGGAGGGTCGCGCCTGTCTCGCCGCCTGTCGGCGCCACGATCAGACACGGTCTCGCTGCATCCGGTGCTCCCCGCCCGGTGCGGAACGACGATCACAGGCAGGTCTCCTGGCTCCCGGATCAACACCCGCCCCGCCTTCCCGGCGACCGAAGGCGCCAGTGGCATGATGAAGCGGACTTCCCGGTCACAGTTGCGGGGGCAGCGCGGGAGCCGGACCAAAGGCCCTTACCCGCTTCCCTCTTAGGTCCGGCCGATCGCTCGACCTGCAACAACCCGTGATGTGTCGCTGCCGGTATGATCCATGGCGCCATGCGGCAAGCGCCGTGGCGGCATGGCGTGGCTATAGGGCTGGCCAAGATGCAGAAAGGTCACACCAACGCGATCAGCGGTCGCAACATCGATCTTCGCCATTCTCGCTATTTGATATTGCGAACCGTTATCGATTATATCTAGATGTTTGTCGTCGAAGGTGACGTTTGGCGGTTGCAATGGCGCATACAGGCGCTTAGGGCCGCTTCGTTCATGGCAGCCTGCCGTTGTCGCGGGGCTTTGCAGCCTGCCTGGTCCCATGCGGTCCCGCCCGCTATTCGGCACAAGGATCCCGACGCACAATGGCACGCAAGAAGATCGCCCTGATCGGCGCCGGCAACATCGGCGGCACGCTCGCGCACCTCGCCGCCCAGAAGGAACTGGGCGATGTCGTCCTGTTCGACATTGCCGAGGGTATCCCGCAGGGTAAGGCGCTCGATCTCGCGCAGTGCGGCCCGGTCGAAGGGTTCGACGCCAAGGTCACCGGCACGAACGATTATGCCGACATCGCCGGAGCGGACGTCATCATCGTCACCGCCGGTGTCGCGCGCAAGCCCGGCATGAGCCGCGACGATCTGCTCGGCATCAACCTCAAGGTGATGAAGTCGGTCGGAGAAGGCATCAAGCAGTATGCGCCCGATGCCTTCGTCATCTGCATCACCAACCCGCTCGATGCGATGGTCTGGGCGCTGCGTGAATTTTCGGGCCTGCCGCACAACATGGTCGTCGGCATGGCCGGCGTTCTGGACTCGGCGCGTTTCGCGACGTTCCTCGCCTGGGAGTTCGGCGTCTCGGTCAAGGACGTGAACAGCTTCGTGCTCGGCGGCCATGGCGATACGATGGTTCCGGTGGCGCAGTACTCGACGGTCAACGGCATCCCCCTGCCCGAACTGGTCAAGATGGGCCTGACGACGCAGGAAAAGCTCGACGCCATCTACAAGCGTACCGCCAGCGGCGGCGGTGAGATCGTCGGCCTGCTCAAGACCGGCTCCGCCTATTACGCGCCGGCGACGTCGGCGATCGCGATGGCCGAAGCCTATCTGTTCGACCAGAAGCGCATCCTGCCCTGCGCCACGTACGTCCAGGGCGAGTATGGCGTCGATGGCCTCTATGTCGGCGTGCCGACGCTGCTCGGTGCCGGCGGCGCTGAAAAGGTGATCGAGATCGCGCTCGACGATCAGGCGAAGGCCGGCCTTCAGGTCTCGATCGACGCGGTCAAGGAACTGCTTGAGGCGTGCAAGGGTATCGACAGCTCGCTCGCATGACGGCGACGCTGCTTCTGATGGCGGCGGTAGCGGCACAGGCAACGCCTGTGCCCACCCCTGCTCCAGCCGAGGACGCCGTCAGCATGACGGTGTCGCCGGCGCAGCTGACCGCAGCGCTGGCCACTTGCGCCGCCCAGGTCGCGAAGCCGGCGCCCGCGCCCGAAGAACTCGCGTCGGCCAACTGGGTAAAGGTCGCATCGACGCCGCCGAGCGCTTCCGGCCCGACGGTGGTCGCCTACCGCCACCCCACTAACATGATGATGATCGCGCTTGTCGATCAGAAGACCCAGCCCGATCAGTGCGCGGTCATGGTCCCGTTCGGCCCGTCGCTCGATAGCGCCGGTGTCATCCGGCAGGTGACCGCCGCCACCGGGGTGCGGCCACGCGGCAATCTCTGGCAAGCTGCCAATGCAACCGTTGCCAGCGAACCCATGGGTCAGGCCGGCATGCGTATCCTTTATACGAAGAAGGAATCCTGATGAGTATTCTCGTCGACAAGAACACCAAGGTCATCACGCAGGGCATGACCGGCGCGACCGGCCAGTTCCATACGCAGGCCGCGCTGGACTACGGCACGCAGATGGTCGCCGGCGTCACCCCGGGCAAAGGTGGCGAAACCAGCCTTGGTCTGCCGGTCTATGACACCGTGCTTCAGGCGAAGGCGCAGACCGGCGCCACCGCATCGTGCGTCTATGTGCCGCCGCCATTCGCCGCTGATTCGATCCTCGAGGCGATCGACGCGCAGATGGAACTGATCGTCTGCATCACCGAAGGCATCCCGGTGCTCGACATGGTGCGGGTCAAGCGCGCGCTCACCGGCTCGAAGTCGCGCCTGATCGGCCCGAACTGCCCCGGCGTGCTGACGCCGAACGAGTGCAAGATCGGCATCATGCCCGGTGCCATCTTCTCGAAAGGCACCGTCGGCGTCGTCTCGCGCTCCGGCACGCTGACCTATGAAGCCGTGCATCAGACGACGAACGCCGGCCTTGGCCAGACCACTGCGGTCGGCATCGGCGGCGATCCGGTCAACGGCACGAACTTCATCGACGTGCTCGAGCTGTTTCTGGCCGATGACGAGACCCAGTCGATCATCATGATCGGCGAGATCGGTGGATCGGCCGAAGAAGAGGCCGCGCAGTTCCTCAAGGACGAGGCGAAGCGTGGCCGCAAGAAGCCCATGGTCGGCTTCATCGCCGGGCGCACCGCACCGCCGGGTCGCCGCATGGGCCACGCCGGCGCGATCGTGTCGGGCGGCCAGGGCGGCGCCGAGGACAAGATCGCGGCGATGGAAGAGGCGGGCATCCGCGTTTCGCCGAGCCCCAGCGAACTGGGCACGACTTTGGCCGGGCTTCTCAAAGAACTGGCCTGAGGCTTACAGGGTACGGGATCCGCAGGGAACGGACCCGTACCCGCCCGGTTAAGATATCAGCCGGTAATACATGGGGGAATTTGACTGATCGTTGATGTCCGTGCGCCTGCGCGGAAGCGATAGACTTAGGTTGTGGATCATGGGTAACGAGAACTTCGACTTTGCGACCGGCGCGGATCAGGATGGTCCTCAGCCAGGCCCTAGCTGGCAACGCGCCGGCTGGCCGCTCGAAGGCGGAGCGGACGACCTCACCACCGCGCTCGACCCCATGGCGCTCAAGTCGGCGATCAAGGCCGCGACCGCAAAGGCGGATGCTCCCAAGCTCAGCGAAGCCGCGATCGAGGACGCCGCGAGCGACGCCATCCGCGCGATGGTGCTGATCCGCACCTACCGTGTCCGCGGACATCTGGCGGCGAAGCTCGATCCGCTTGGCCTCACCAAGCACGAACTCCCGGCCGATCTCACGCCCGAGTACCATGGCTTCACCGGTGATCGGCTCGATCGCCCGGTGTTCCTGGCCGGCGCGCTCGGCCTTCAGTGGGCGACGATCCGCGAAGTCGTCGGCATCCTGCAGGCGAACTACTGCGGGTCGGTCGGCCTCGAATACATGCACATCGCCGATCTCGATGAACGCCGCTTCCTTCAGGACCGGATGGAGGGCGCCGACAAGCAGATCGAATTTACCCCCGAAGGCCAGCGGGCGATCCTGACCGCGGTGATCCGCGGCGAGCAGTTCGAGAAGTTCCTTGGCCGCAAGTACGTCGGCACCAAGCGCTTCGGCCTCGATGGCGGTGAATCGATGATCCCCGCGCTGGAGGCCGTCATCAAGTACGGCAGCCAGCTCGGCATGAAGGAGATCGTCTACGGCATGGCCCACCGTGGCCGGCTGAACGTCCTCTCCAACGTGATGGGCAAGCCGTACGAGGTCATCTTCCACGAGTTTTCCGGCGGCACCGCCAACCCCGAGGATGTCGGCGGTTCGGGTGACGTCAAGTACCACCTCGGCACCTCGACCGATCGCGAGTTCGACGGCGTCAAGGTGCACATGAGCCTGATGCCCAACCCCAGCCACCTCGAGACGGTGGACCCGGTGGTGCTGGGCAAGGTGCGCGCCTACCAGACGTTCCGTGACGACATCGGCGAAGGCCGCCACCGTACGGTGCTGCCCGTGCTGATCCATGGCGACGCAGCGTTCGCCGGACAGGGTATCGTCTGGGAGTGCTTTGGGTTCTCCGGCATCCGCGGCTACAACACCGGCGGCTGCATCCACTTCATCATCAACAACCAGATCGGCTTCACCACCAGCCCGCAGTTCGCGCGATCGAGCCCTTATCCGTCCGACGTCGCCAAGGGCGTCCAGGCGCCGATCCTGCACGTCAACGGTGATGACCCCGCGGCGGTGACGTTCTGCTGCAAGCTGGCGATCGATTACCGCCAGACCTTCGGTCGCGACATCGTGATCGACATGTGGTGCTATCGCCGATTCGGCCATAACGAGGGCGACGAGCCCAGTTTCACGCAGCCGCTGATGTATTCGCAGATCCGCAAGCACCCCCCGGTCAGCGAGATCTACGCCAACCGGCTTCAGGCCACCGGCGTGATCGACGGCAACTTCGTCAAGGACACGACCGACAGCTACATCGGCGATCTGGAAACCCGGTTCGAGGCGGCCAAGAGCTACAAGGCGAACAAGGCCGACTGGTTCGGCGGTCTGTGGAGCGGGTTCAACCGTCCGGCCGACCCCGAAACCGCGCGCCGCAACGTGCCGACCGGGATCGAACCCAAGCTGTTCGAGAGCCTGGGCCGTATGCTGACCACGGTGCCCGAGGGGTTGACCGTCCACAAGACGCTGAACCGCGTGCTTGATGCCAAGCGCCAGATGTTCGACGCCGGCGAGGCTTTCGACTGGGCGACAGGCGAGGCGCTGGCGTTCGGCGCGCTGGTGTCCGAAGGCTACAACGTACGCCTGTCCGGCCAGGACTCAGGACGCGGCACCTTCAGCCAGCGCCATGCCGTCTGGGTCGACCAGACTGATGAGCGCAAGTACATCCCGCTGCAGACGCTGCCGCACGGCGACTTCCGCGTCTATGACAGCCCGCTGTCCGAATACGGCGTGCTGGGCTTCGAGTACGGCTTCGCCAGCGCCGACCCCAAGACGCTGGTGTTGTGGGAAGCGCAGTTCGGTGACTTCGCCAACGGCGCGCAGATCATCATCGATCAGTACATCGCCGCGTCCGAAGCCAAGTGGCTGCGCGCCAACGGCCTCGTTATGCTGCTGCCGCACGGCTACGAGGGTCAGGGTCCCGAGCATAGTTCCGCCCGGCTGGAACGTTTCCTGCAGCTCTGCGCACAGGACAACATCCAGGTGTGCAACATTACCACGCCGTCGAACTACTTCCACGTGCTGCGCCGGCAGATGCATCGGCCGTTCCGCAAGCCGCTGATCATCATGACGCCAAAGTCGCTGCTGCGCCATCCGCTGGCGAAGTCGCAACTGGCCGACTTTGTGGGGGATAGTCACTTCCGCCGCCTGATGTCTGATCGCGCGCCGCCGGCTGATGCCGACGTCAAGCGGCTGGTGCTGTGTTCGGGCAAGATCGGCTATGACCTGATGGAGGCTCGCGACAGCGCCGGATTGACCGACACGACGATCGTGCGCGTCGAACAGCTCTATCCGTTCCCCGGCGAACCGCTCGCGGTCCGGCTTGCGCGCCTGCCCAACCTCGAGGACGTGGTGTGGTGTCAGGAAGAGCCGCGTAACAACGGTGCGTGGACGTTCGTCGCGCCGCTGATCGAGGAACTGGTCGAGAAGTCGCACCCTGCTTTCCCCCGTCCGCGCTACGCCGGTCGCGCCGCCTCTGCATCCCCCGCCACCGGCCTCGCCAAGCGGCATGAGGCGGAGCAGGCCGCGCTGGTCGCCGATGCGCTGGGCCTGTCGGTCCGTTCGGAAATCCGGCGCAAGCGCGCCTGACCTATCCCTCCCCCGCCCGGCGAGCCTGCTCCCGGACGCGATCAGGAAAAGACGATGTCCAGTGAAGTGAAAGTCCCGACGCTTGGCGAATCCGTTTCGGAAGCGACGATCGGCCAGTGGCTCAAGCAGCCCGGTGAGGCGGTAAAGGCCGACGAGCCAATCGCTAGCCTGGAAACCGACAAGGTCGCGATCGAGGTGATGGCGCCAGTCGCCGGTGTGATGGGCGAGTTCCTGGCCAAGGAAGGCGACACGGTCTCCGTCGGCGCCATCATCACCACGATCGGCGAAGGCAGCGGATCGACCGCGGCCGCGCCGAAGCCGGCCGGGGACAAGGTCGCGGCTTATGGCTCGACCGAGCCTGAACCTGCGACGGCGCCTGCTGCGGCCTCCGCCGATCCGGCCGACGCGGCGGTGCTTTCGCCCTCGGCGCGGCGGGCTGTGCTCGAATACGGGATCGATCCGGCCAACATCAAGGGCACGGGCAAGGACGGCCGGCTGACGAAGGAAGACGTCGTCGCCGCCGCACAAGCCAAGAGCACGCCTGCCGCTCCGGCCTCGAGCGCGCCGGCCGGTTCTGCACTGGCGCCATCTGCGCCTGCATCCACCGGCGATCGCCGCGAGGAGCGGGTCAAGATGACGCGGCTGCGCCAGACGATCGCGCGCCGGCTGAAGTCGGCGCAGAACGATGCCGCGCTGCTGACGACCTTCAACGATGTCGACATGTCCGCGGTGATCGCCGCACGCGACAAGTATAAGGACCTGTTCGAGAAGAAGCACGGCTCGCGGTTGGGCTTCATGGGCTTCTTTGCCAAGGCGGCCTGTCTTGCGCTCAAGGACGTACCTTCGGTCAACGCCTACATCGAGGGTGACGAGATCGTCTATCACGACTTCGTCGACATCTCGGTCGCGGTGTCGGCGCCGAACGGCCTGGTCGTTCCGGTCGTACGCGACGCTCACCTGCTGTCGTTTGCCGGCATCGAAAAGGCCATCGCCGACTATGGTCGCAAGGCCAAGGACGGAGCGCTGACCATGGAGGACATGAAGGGCGGCACGTTCACCATCTCCAACGGCGGCGTGTTCGGCAGTCTGATGTCGACGCCGATCATCAACCCGCCGCAGTCGGCCGTGCTCGGCCTGCACCGGATCGAGGATCGACCGGTCGTCCGCGGCGGCCAGATCGTGATCCGGCCTATGATGTATATCGCGCTCAGCTACGATCACCGCCTGATCGACGGTCGTGAGGCGGTCACCGCGCTGAAGATCATCAAGGATGGGATCGAGGATCCCACCCGCCTGCTGATCGACTTGTAAGGACGCCTGTCGATGCCATCTAGATTGATGCTGGTCGTGATCACGGCGGCGCTGCTCGGTGGCTGCGGCAAGCAGAGCGAGCAGGCGCTGAACGACAGTTACGACAGGAACTTCAAAGCATCGTGCGTTGCTTCGGCGGTCAAGGGTTCGATGCCGGCACCGCTTGCCGAACAGGCATGCGGGTGCACGATCGACGCGATCAGCAAGCGGTATTCCGCCGCTGAAAAGCTGGTCCTGCCAGCAGAGAAATTGCAACCGATGATGATCGATTGCCTGAACAAGGTGGTGCAGCAGTAATGGCCGAGTACGACTACGACATCCTGGTGATCGGATCAGGTCCCGGCGGTTACGTCGCAGCCATTCGTGCGGCGCAACTCGGCAAGCGCGTGGCGTGTGTCGAGAGCCGGGAGACGCTGGGCGGCACCTGCCTCAATGTCGGTTGCATTCCATCCAAGGCGCTGCTGCATGGATCTGAGCTGTTCGAGGAAGCCGCGCACGGCGGCATGGCCAAGTTCGGCATCAAGGCGACCGGTGTCGAACTAGACCTCGATGCGATGCACGCGGAGAAGGCGACCGCCGTCAAGGAACTGACCGGCGGCATCGCCTTCCTGTTTAAGAAGAACAAGGTCGAATGGCTGAAGGGCCGCGCCGCGTTCAAGGACGCGCACAGCGTCGATATCGCCGGGAAGACCTACACCGCCGAGAACATCATCATCGCTACCGGATCAAGCGTGATGTCGCTCCCCGGTGTAGAGATCGATAACGATGGCGGCGTCATCGTCGACAGCACCGGCGCACTGGCCCTGCCGCGGGTTCCGGGCCATCTGGTGGTCATTGGCGGTGGCGTCATCGGTCTTGAATTGGGCTCGGTCTGGCGGCGCCTGGGTGCCAGGGTCACCGTCGTCGAGTATCTCGACCAGCTGCTCCCCGGCATGGATGGCGATGTCCGCAAGGAAGCCGCCAAGATCTTCAAAAAGCAGGGCCTTGAACTGCGGCTGTCGACCAAGGTGACGGGTGTCACGGTTGCTGATGGTACTGCCACGCTCACGCTGGAGCCCGCCGCAGGCGGGGATGCCGAGACGCTGGAGGCCGACGTCGTGCTGGTCTCGGTCGGCCGTCGCGCCAACACCGATGGTCTGAACCTTGAGGCGATCGGTCTGGCGCCAAACAAGCGCGGCCAGATCGAGGTCGATCATGATTTCCGCACAAGTGTGGACGGCGTCTGGGCGATCGGTGACGTCACGCCCGGCCCGATGCTGGCACACAAGGCCGAGGACGAAGGCATCGCGGTTGCCGACAACATCGTCGGCGGCAACGGCATCGTCAATCACGCCGTGATCCCCAGCGTCGTCTATACGACGCCGGAATTTGCCGGCGTCGGCCTGACCGAGGAAGCCGCGCGCGAGGCGGCTGCGGCCGAAGGCGGCGAGATCAAGGTCGGCAAGTTCCCGATGCTGGCCAACAGCCGCGCCAAGACCAACCGCGAGCCGGACGGCTTCGTCAAGGTCATCGCCGATGCCAAAACGGACCGCGTGCTCGGCGTCTGGTGCATCGCCACCGTTGCTGGGACGATGATTGCCGAGGCGGCACTGGCGATGGAGTTCGGCGCGACCAGCGAAGATATCGCCTACACATGCCACGCTCATCCGACGCATGCCGAGGCGCTGAAGGAAGCGGCCATGGCGGTTACCGGCAAAGCCATTCACGTCTGAACCGATCGTGGCGTCCGCCCCGCCTGAAGGGCGGGCGGACGCCACGATCAACCTGCTGATACGAAAAGGCCCCCGCTTTCGCGAGGGCCTTTTTTATTGGCGATGACCTATCGGCGCTTATGCAGCGTCGGCGTAATCGTCCTCGGTCAGCACCGGACCCGAATCCTGGCCCTTCGCCGACGTGTCACGATCGACGAGTTCGATAATCGCGATCGGCGCCGCATCCGAAGCGCGGAAGCCGGCCTTGATGATCCGCGTGTAACCGCCGGCGCGCGACGAGTAGCGCGGTGCAAGTTCATCGAACAACTTGGCGATCTGGATCTCGTCACCGAGACGCGCATGGGCCAGACGGCGGTTCGACAGGCCGCCATGCTTGGCCAGCGTAATCAGCTTCTCGACGAACGGACGCAGTTCGCGCGCCTTGGCGGTAGTCGTCGTGATCTGCTCATGCTTGATCAGCGAAGCCGAAAGGTTGCGCAGCAGTGCGATCCGGTGCGATGACGCGCGCTGAAGCTTACGTCCACCATGTTTATGCCGCATGTTTGATACTCCGTTCGTAAGGGGCCCGTCTCAGGTAGCCCGATCCTGGCGACGCTCGGGGCGGTCGCCGAAACCCATGGGGCCGGCATCCTTGCGATATGGCAGGGATGCCGAAGCCGATCAGCCGAGCAGTTCCTGCTCGAGCTTCTTGGCCATCTCCTCGATGTTCTCCGGCGGCCAGCCGGGGATATCCATGCCAAGTCGCAGACCCATGGAAGACAGCACTTCCTTGATCTCGTTCAGCGACTTGCGGCCGAAGTTCGGCGTCCGCAGCATCTCGGCCTCGGTCTTCTGCACCAGATCGCCGATGTAGATGATGTTGTCGTTCTTGAGGCAGTTGGCCGAACGCACCGACAGCTCGAGCTCGTCCACCTTCTTGAGCAGGTAGCGATTGAGCTGATTGGCATCGCTTTCTTCCGGCATTGCCGAAGGAACGCCGCCCATCACCTGAGGCGCACCGGTCGGTGCCATGTCCTCGAAGTGCACGAACAGCGCGAGCTGATCCTGCAGGATGCGCGCCGCATAAGCCACCGCGTCCTCGGGCGTTACCGTACCGTCGGTCTCGATGGTCAGGTTCAGCTTGTCGAAGTCAAGCTCCTGACCGATGCGCGCGTTGTCGACCTTGTACGAGACCTGACGCACGGGCGAATACAGCGAGTCGACCGGGATAAGGCCGATCGGCGCATCGACCGGGCGGTTCGACACCGCCGGCGAGTAACCCTTTCCGGTGTCTGCGGTCAGCTCCATGTTGAGCGTCGCACCTTCATCGAGATGGCAGATCACGAGATCCTTGTTCATGATCTCCATGTCGCCGGTCACCGCGATGTCACCGGCGGTGACTTCGGCCGGACCGGTCACCGACAGCTGCAAACGCTTCGGCCCTTCGCCTTGCATCTTGAGCGCGATCTGCTTGACGTTAAGGACGATGTCAGTGACATCCTCGCGAACGCCGGCCAGGCTCGAGAACTCGTGCAGTACGTTCTCGATCTTGATCGAGGTGATCGCTGCACCCTGCAGCGACGAGAGAAGCACGCGGCGCAGCGCGTTACCCAGCGTCAGGCCGAAGCCACGCTCAAGCGGCTCGGCCACAAACGTCGCGCGACGCTTGGAGTCCGTACCCGGCTTCACGTCGAGACTGTTGGGCTTCTTCAGTTCCTGCCAGTTCGAGATATTGACAGTCATGGGCTTCCCCTAGGCTCCATCGAAACCGATGGTTGTTCTTGCGGCAGCGGCCGCGAGCCCTTTTGGGCTGCGGCCGATCCGAAAAGCGGCAAGGCGCCGTATACGCCTGCCGAAAGACTTGATCAGACGCGACGGCGCTTGGAAGGCCGTACGCCGTTATGCGGGATCGGTGTCACGTCCCGGATCGAGGTGATGGTGAAGCCCACCGCCTGCAGGGCGCGCAATGCGCTCTCGCGACCCGAACCAGGGCCCTTGACCTCGACTTCGAGCGTGCGGACGCCATGCTCGGCAGCCTTCTTGCCGGCGTCGTCGGCCGCGACCTGCGCCGCGTAAGGGGTCGACTTGCGGCTGCCCTTGAAGCCCATCGTGCCGGCTGACGACCAGCTGATCGCGTTGCCCTGGGCATCGGTGATGGTAACCATCGTGTTGTTGAAGCTGGCATTGACGTGCGCAATGCCGCTGGTGATGTTCTTGCGTTCACGCCGTTTGATGCGCTGTGGTTCGCGTGCCATGATATCGGTATCCTGTCGTAGATCGCGGAAGAAAGTCGGCGGAGCGGAGGCGGATCGATCCGCTCGCTCCGGCGGGACTTACTTCTTCTTGCCGGCGATCGGCTTGGCCTTGCCCTTGCGGGTACGGGCGTTGGTGTGCGTGCGCTGGCCGCGAACGGGAAGGCCCTTGCGATGACGCAGGCCGCGGTAGCAGGCCAGGTCCATCAGGCGCTTGATGTTCATCGCAGTCTCGCGACGAAGATCGCCTTCAACGCTGTAATCCGCATCGATCGTTTCGCGGATCTGCAGGACTTCCTGATCGGACAGGTCCTGGATACGGCGGCTTTCGTCGATCCCGACCTTCG
This sequence comes from Dryas drummondii, assembly GCA_003254865.1. NCBI lineage: Eukaryota > Viridiplantae > Streptophyta > Magnoliopsida > Rosales > Rosaceae > Dryas > Dryas drummondii. The sequence continues at coordinate 150,333 of QANW01010075.1, read as the reverse complement.
CCGCGATCGCCTTTGCCGCGGTGGGTCCGATACCATGGATGTAGGTCAGCGCGATGATCACGCGCTTGTTAGTGGGGATGTTGATCCCGGCAATACGAGCCAAACTTAATCTCCTGCTCCACAGGGGCACGCGATCCTCGGTAGATCACCCCTATCTCATCGCGATCACTCAAAGGCACAAACGGCAAAAAGCCGGACAACGCACGCACTTGCGAAGCGTCAGCCGGACTGCTCGTACCTTTCGAGTGAACCGCGCGCCTAGTATGATTCCGGATCGCTGTCAACTGGCTCGGGAACCATTAGTCGACCTCGACAAATGGCGTGCGTCAGACGAGGACTTGTTCGATTGCGGCGGTCACGGCATCCATCGGCGCCATCCCATCGACCCGGGTGACGATACCGCGAGCATCATAAAGCGGCAGGATCGGCGCGGTCTTGGCCCGGTATTCGGCCATCCGCGTACGCACCGTCTGCTCGTTATCGTCGGGGCGGCGCTTGAACTCGGTCGACCCGCAGCGATCACAGACGCCTTCGACCTTGGGCTGCTCGAAGCGATCGTGGTAGCCCTTACCGCATTGGGCGCAGGTGTACCGGCCGGTAATGCGCTCGACCAGCGCATCCTCGTCGACATCCAGTTCGATGACCCGATCGAGCTTGCGCGACCGCGCCTCAAGGATCGCGTCGAGTGCCTCAGCCTGTGCGGCCGTCCGCGGATATCCGTCGAAGATCGCGCCTGCATCCGGCGCCATGGCATCGAGTTCTTCGCCGATCAGTGCGGAGACGATGGCGTCCGAGACCAGCTCGCCGCGATCCATCACCGCCTTGGCCTCGAGCCCGACGGGCGTGCCGGCCTTCACCGCCGCGCGCAGCATGTCACCGGTCGAGAGCTGACGCATGCCGTACTTGTCGACCAGGCGTTGCGACTGCGTGCCCTTACCCGCCCCCGGCGGACCCAACAGGATGATATTCAAGCCTCGACCCCCAAATTCCTGCCCATTCGCGGTGTCCGCACCCGAACCCTGCAACGCAGACCTAACGCAAGCGGCCCTTCAACTTGGCCTTCTTGATCAGGTCGCCGTACTGATGCGCCAGCAGATGCGATTGGATCTGCGTGATTGTATCCACGGTGACGTTAACCACGATCAGCAGACTGGTGCCACCCATGAACATCAGATTCACCCCGGTCTGCGCGATCCAGTACTCGGGAATGACACAGACGAGCGTCAGGTAGATCGCACCAACCACGGTGATCCGGGTCAGGACATAATCAAGATAGTTCGCCGTGTTCTTGCCCGGCCGGATGCCGGGAATGAAGCCACCGTTCTTCTTGAGGTTCTCCGCCGTCTCCTCGGGATTAAACACCACCGCAGTATAGAAGAACGAGAAGAAGATGATGCCGGCTGCATAGAGCAGCATGTACAACGGCTTGCCGTGCGCCAGATACTGGTTGAGTCCCACGACGATGCCACCCATGCGGCTGTCGGGCGACAACGAGTTGCCGGCGAACTGGGTGATGGTCAGCGGCAGCAGCAGCAGCGAACTGGCGAAGATCGGCGGGATAACGCCGGCGGTGTTGATCTTGAGCGGCAAGTGGCTGCGGTCGGCCTGCATCATCCCGCGCTGCGTCGCGCGCTTGGGATACTGGATCAGCAGGCGTCGCTGGGCGCGCTCCATGAAGCAAATCAGCAGTACCATGCCGACGATCAGCACGATCATGCCGACGACCGTGAAGCCGCTGACCGACCCGCTCTGTCCACCTTCGAACAGGTTGCCGATGAACTTCGGCATTTGCGCGACGATGCCGGCCATGATGATCAGCGAGACGCCGTTACCGATCCCGCGCGAGGTGATCTGCTCACCCAGCCACAGCAGGAACATCGTCCCGCCGATCAGACTGATGACCGAGCCGATGCGGAACATATAGCCGGGAAAGACCACCGCCTGCATGCCGCTGGAGGCGCCGTAGGCCTCAAGCCCGGTGGCGATGAACCAGCCCTGGATCGCGGTCAGCAACACTGCGCCATAGCGCGTGTACTGGTTGAGCTTCTGTCGCCCGCTCTCGCCTTCCTTCTTCAGCGCCATCAGCGATGGGTGAAGCGATGCCGCGAGCTGCACAACGATCGAGGCGGTAATGTACGGCATGACGCCGAGCGCGATGAGGCTCATCCGCTCCAGGCTGCCGCCGGAAAAGGTGTTGAACAGATCGAGGATGCCGCCGCGCGTGTTGGCATAAAGCGACTGCAGGATCAGCGGATTGACGCCCGGCAAGGGGACGAAGCTGAGAAAGCGGAAGACGATCAGCGCGCCGATGGTGAACCAGATGCGCTTCTTGAGTTCGGTCGCCTTACCGAAATTGGCAAAGTTCATCGAACTGGCGATGGTGTCGGCGCGTGATGCCATTGGGATGCGAATGCCTTCTAGAGCCGATCGGCGTGAGGAGCCGACCTACCGGCCTTGCGGCCATATAGGGACCGCCCGGCAATGTCGAACCCCTGACGTCATGCGCCCTCGCAAGACAGCAGGGGTCGACACCGAATGTTAATTGGCCGGTGTTATGCGGACGCCTTGTTGGCTTCACGCCGTGCGGTCTTCTTCTCGTGCTCGCTCGGCTGAGCCGCAGGAAGCTCGACCGAGCCACCGGCCTTCTCGACCGCAGCGCGCGCGCCGGCCGAAACGCCCGCGACCGCGAACTTCACGGCGACCGTCAGTTCGCCCTTGCCGAGCAGGCGGACACCATCGCGACCACCACGGCCAAGACCGGCTGCTCGCAACACCGCATGATCGACGACGCCGCTGGTATCGAGCCGGCCCGCATCGATCGCCTTCTGCACCAGACCGAGATTGACCTCGGCATAGTCCTTGGCGAAGCTCACGTTGCTGAAGCCGCGCTTCGGGATGCGCATGTGCAGCGGCATCTGGCCGCCTTCGAACCCGGCAACCGAAACGCCCGAGCGCGCCTTGGCGCCCTTCTGGCCGCGACCGGCAGTCTTGCCCTTACCCGAACCGATACCACGGCCCACGCGCATCCGACCCTTGCGGGCGCCGGCGTTGTCGGAGATTTCATTAAGCTTCATGGGTATGCACTCGCTTTCGCTTGGGTCTGTACGGTGACAGACCAGTCTCGCGCTTGAAAGGAAGCGGCGCCCATAACCGCGCACGCGCGGTTTGTCACCCTGCTTTGATGGTTCCGTCGACAGTTGCCGGCTTGTGACCCTCAGCATCGCAGATTACGCTAAGGCATGGATCGTTCGCTGCTGGTGCGTTTGTTAGGCTATCGTGCGTTGTTCCTGCATGGGGACTGCCTGATGCTGGACCGCTGGCGGTTCGTGGCCCGGCACCTGCCGCGGACGCGCAATGGTGAGCGTTTGTTCGATGTCGGGTGCGGCAGCGGCGCCTATACCATCGGCGCCGCCAAGCGGGGCTACGCCGCGACGGGGCTGAGCTGGGACGAACGCAATCAGGCGGCCGGGCGCGCCCGCGCAGCTATCGTCAATGCCACTAAGACCGCGTTTCCGATCGGTGACGCACGATTTCTCGACACCATGGACGAGTACAAGGGCCAGTTCGACTATGTCCTGTCGCTCGAGAACATCGAACACCTGCTCGATGACCGCCGGCTGATGCGGGCATTGGCAGCGTGCCTTAGACCCGGCGGCTGGCTAATCCTGTCGACTCCCAACAAGGATTATCGCGCGATCACCCCCGAAGACGACGGGCCTTTCCCAGCCGAGGAGAATGGCTGGCACGTGCGGCGAGGCTATACGCCGGCGATGCTGCGCGAACTCTGCGACCATGCCGGGCTGACGGTGGAACAGATCGGCTGGTGCAGCGGGTTCCTCAGCCAGAAGCTGACCTGGATCATGCGGCGGGGCGGGTTGCCGGGCTGGCTGGCGATCCTGCCGCTACGGGTGCTGCCCCCGCTCCTGGATCCGCTGATCGCACGGCTCACCCGATATCCCGCATTCAGCGTGACGCTCGTCGCCTACAAGCCGCGGTTGGGGCCGCAGGGTTGAAGGTCGGGGTCTTCCATCCCGGCACGCAGCACAGCTGGCAAACAGCACGCGCCCTGCAGGATCTCGATCGTCTGGCCTGGTACGCTACCACGATCCTCTATCAGCCCGACCGCTGGCCTTACCGGCTGGAGCGCCTGCCTGCGCCGCTGGGACCATGGCTCGGTCGCGAGTTCGGGCGCTTCGCCGGATCGGGGATCGATCCTGCGCGGGTTCGCACGTCGGGCACGGCGGAATGGCTCGAACGGATCGCCTCGCGCGGCGGTGCCCACCGTCTCGCACGCTGGATCGACCGGCGCGGCAACGTGCGGTTCGGACGCGCGCTGGGGCAAGAGATCGCAGGGTCCGGGCCTTTGGCGCTATGGGGATACGACTGCACCGCACTCGAGGCATTCCGCCTGGCCCGGGCACATGGCCGGCCCTGCATCCTCGACCGTACGATCGGCCACCGCCGTACGCTGAACCGGATCATGGCGGATTTGCGCGAGGAGTGGTCAGGCTGGTTCGAGCAGAGCAGCGCACCGCGCAATGCGGCGGACCTGGACGACGAGGACGAGGAAATGGACCTCGCCGACCATATCGTCGTGGGTAGCGAGTACGCGGCGCAAACGCTCCGCGACGAGACGGGCGACCGCGACATAGCCGCCAAGATCAGGGTTCTACCCTACTGCTTCGACGAACAACTCTTCGGAGCCCAGCCCTCGCCCAGTTTCACGTCGGATGACCAGCCAGTGCGTTTCCTGCTCGTCGGGCAACTCGGGCCCCGCAAGGGCATCCACCTGCTGCTCGAAGCGATCCGGCGCCTGCCGCCAAGCCAGGCGAGCCTCACTCTGGTCGGCGCGCTACAGGTCCCCGCTGCGACCTTTGCGCCTTACGCGGATCGGGTGACGCTGATCCCTCATGTGGCGCGCTCAGCCGTGCCGGCGCTTATGGCCAAACATGACGTCCTTGTCTTTCCTAGCTATTTCGAAGGGTCGGCGCTGTCGCTGCTGGAGGCGTTGGCCAGCGGCCTTGGCATTATCCAGTCGCGACAGGCGGGGAACGGCGCCACCGCCGCCTGCGGCCTGATGCTTCCCGAACTCAGCGTCGATGCCTTGGTCGACGCGATGATGGTGCCGATCGCCGATCGTGATCGCCTCTTGGCCTGGCGCATGGCTGCTCAGCGCGAAGCCGAGCGCTACACCTTCGCAAACTACCGTACGAACATCGCCGCCTTCCTGGCAGAAGCAGGAATATAGGATGCTTTGACCAAGAAACGAAGAAGGCCCCACACTTGCGTGCGAGGCCTTCCGTAAGTCCAAGAAACTGGATGTCAGTCGATGACCGCGACCATGTGCGGCAGCTTGGCGATGGCACCCCGGACTTCCGGTGTGTCGTCGAGCTCGACTTCACGGTGCATCTTGCCGAGCCCAAGGCCGACCAGCGTCTTCTTCTGGTGAGAAGGGCGACGGATCGGCGAGCCGATCTGCTTGATCTTGATCTTTGCCATGTCGCTTACTCCGCGATCGCTTCGGCGGCGGCTTCCGCCTCGCCGGCACCCGCACCGCCGCGACCCAGCAGGTCGACGATCTTCTTGCCGCGACGCTGGGCCACCGACTTCGGCGAAGTCTGCGTGGTCAGCGCATCGAACGTGGCGCGGATCATGTTGTAGGGGTTCGAGGTACCGACCGACTTGGTCACCACGTCGGCGACGCCGAGGCTCTCGAACACGGCGCGCATCGGGCCGCCGGCGATTATGCCGGTACCAGCCGGAGCGGTGCGGACGTTGACCTTGCCGGCGCCGAAGTGGCCCTTGCCGTCATGGTGCAGCGTGCGACCCTCCTTGAGGGGGACGCGAACCATCTTCTTCTTCGCCGCAGCGGTCGCCTTGGTGATGGCCTCGGGCACTTCGCGCGCCTTGCCATGACCGAAGCCGACCCGGCCCTTGCCGTCGCCGACCACTACGAGTGCGGCAAACCCGAAGCGCTTACCGCCCTTAACCGTCTTCGAAACACGGTTGATGTGAACCAGCTTCTCGATCAGTTCCTCGCCGCCATCGTCATCACCGCCACGGCCACCGCCGCGACGATCGTCACGACGCCCGCCGCCACGACCACCGCGATCGCGGTCGTTGCCGCCGCTGCGATTGCCGCCACGGCCACCACGGTTGCCGCCGGGGCCACCAGGACCGCGACCGCCACCAGGGCCGCCGCCGAAGCCGGCACCACCGTCGCGCGCTTCGACCGGCGCACCGTTGTCGGTGGCGGCAGGCGCTTCGGCCGAGTTGTTGGTTTCGTCAGCCATACTCAGAACTCCAGCCCGCCCTGACGGGCGGCATCGGCCAGCGCCTTGACGCGGCCATGGAACAGAAAGCCACCACGATCGAACACGACCGCAGTCACGCCGGCAGCCTTCGCCGCTTCGGCGAGCTTCTGGCCGACCTGCGAAGCCGCATCCGTGTCACAACCCTTGGCGCCAAGCGTGTTAGCGGCTGCGAGCGTCCGGCCCTGCGCATCGTCGATGATCTGCGCATAGATGTGCCGACCGGTACGATGGATCGACAAACGCGGACGGCCACCCGAACGGGCGCGCAATGCCGTGCGGACACGGCGACGGCGACGGTCGAAAAGAGAAACCTTGGCCATTACTTCTTCTTCCCTTCCTTGCGGAAGACGAACTCGCCGCGATACTTGATGCCCTTACCCTTGTACGGCTCGGGCTTGCGCCAACGACGGATCTCGGCTGCGACCTGACCGACCTTCTGCTTGTCGATCCCGGTGATCTCCACCGTGGTGTTGTCAGGCGTCTTGACGTCGATACCCTCAGGGACATCGAAGTCGACGTCATGCGAGTAACCAAGCTGCAGCTTGAGCTTGCGGCCCTGCGCCTGCGCACGATAGCCGACACCGGTGATCACCAACGTCTTGGTAAAGCCGTTCGTCACGCCTTCGACCAGGTTCGACACCAGCGTCCGCTGCAGACCCCAGTGGCTGCGCGCAGCCTTGGTGTCGTTGGCCGGCTTGATCGCAATCTCGCCGTCGGCGACATCGTAGCTGACGAGATCGGACAAACCGAGGGTCAGGGTGCCCTTGGGGCCCTTGACCGAAAGCTGGCCGTTATCAACGCTGGCGGAAACCCCGCTGGGGATCGCCACCGGCTTCTTGCCAATGCGGCTCATCAGAAGACCTCCGCGAGCACTTCGCCGCCGACATTCTGCGCACGGGCCTCGGCATCCGAGAGCACGCCGCGCGGCGTCGAGACGATGGTGATGCCCAAGCCGTTGCGCACGACCGGAAGCTCACGGCTGCCGGAGTACACCCGGCGACCGGGCTTGGAGACGCGCGCCACGTGCTTGATCGCAGGCTCGCCCTCGAAATACTTGAGCTCGATACGCAGCTGCGGATGAAGGCCGCTGGCATCCTCGGTGAAACCGCGGATGTAGCCTTCACGCTTCAACACTTCGAGCACACGGGCACGCAGGGTGGAGGCCGGCGAGAGAACGCTGTCCTTCTTCGCCTGCTGGCCGTTACGGATACGGGTGAGCATATCACCCAGGGGATCGGTCATCGCCATTCGCGTCTGTCCTTACCAGCTCGACTTGGTCACGCCGGGGATCATGCCCTTGTTGGCCAGATCCCGCAGCTCGATCCGGTTAAGGCCGAACTTGCGATAATAGCCGCGCGGGCGGCCGGTGGTGGCGCAGCGGTTGCGCACCCGGGTGGGGTTCGCGTTCCGCGGGATCTCAGCCAGCTTGAGCCGGGCGATCAGACGCTCGGTTTCGTCAAGCGACTTGTCGTCCGCAACGGTTTTCAGCCGCTCGTACTTCGCCGCATACTGCTTCACGAGCTTCTTGCGCCGCTCGTTCTTGTTAATCGAACTCAGTTTCGCCATGGACTTAAGCTCTCTTTATCCGGCCGCTCACGCAGCCTGCTTCTCTTCGGTCTGAGCATCGGACTCAGGGGCCGGGAACGGAAAACCAAACAGACGGAGCAGCTCGCGCGCCTCGTCATCAGTCTTCGCGGTGGTGGTGACGATGATGTCCATGCCGCGCACCTTGTCGATCTTGTCGTAGCTGATCTCCGGAAAGATGATCTGCTCCTTCAAGCCCATCGCGTAGTTGCCGCGACCATCGAAGCTCTTGGGATTGAGCCCACGAAAGTCACGGATGCGCGGCATGGCGATGGTGATCAGGCGGTCGAGGAACTCGTACATGCGCTCACGACGCAAGGTAACCTTGCAACCGATCGGCATGCCCTCACGCAGCTTGAACTGCGCGATCGACTTCTTCGCCTTGGTGATCACCGGCTTCTGCCCGGCGATCAGCTGCATCTCGTCGGCAGCGACCTGAACCTTCTTCTTGTCCTGGCTCGCTTCGCCAACGCCCATGTTCAGCGTGATCTTGTCGATCCGCGGAACTTCCATCTGGTTCTTGTAACCGAACTTCTCGGTCATGGCCGCGGCGATCTCATCGGCATACTTGCCCTTGAGCCGCGGAGTGTAGCCATCAGCCATCGATCGTCTCCCCGGACTTCACGGCCACGCGGACCTTCTTGCCGTCACGGGTTTCAAACCGGACGCGCGTCGCCTTGCCGTCGACCGACAGGCCGACCTTGGAAATGTGCAACGGTGCCTCGCGACGCTCGATCCCGCCCTGCGGGCTCGCCTGCGTCGGCTTGTTATGACGGGTCGCGACGTTGACGCCGGACACCAGGACCTTGCCGTCCTTTGGCATCACCTGAAGGACGGTGCCGGACTGGCCCTTGTCCTTGCCCGAGCGGACGACGACGGTGTCACCCTTCTTGATCTTCGCAGCGGCCATCACAGCACCTCCGGCGCAAGGCTGATGATCTTCATGAAGCCACGGCCACGCAGCTCGCGCACGACCGGGCCAAAGATACGGGTGCCGATCGGCTCCTCGTTCTTGTTTATCAGCACCGCCGCGTTGCTGTCGAAACGGATAACGCTGCCGTCGGCACGGCGCACATCCTTGCGGGTGCGCACGATCACCGCACGGTGAACATCACCCTTCTTGACGCGTGCACGGGGCTGCGCCTCTTTCACCGACACCACGATGATGTCGCCAACGCCGGCAACACGACGCTTCGACCCGCCCAGCACCTTGATGCACTGGACGCGCTTCGCGCCGCTGTTGTCCGCGACGTCAAGGTTGGATTGCATCTGGATCATCGATCCGCTTCCTTCTCAATCGGCTTGCCGGAACCAGTCCGGCAGTTCCAAAACGTCAAATATCGGCTTCGAGCGCGATGCCCTTGCCCGCCTGTACGCGGTCAAGCACCTTCCAGCTCTTGGTCTTCGAAATCGGCCGCGTCTCCTCGATGCGGACACGGTCGCCGGTGGCGAACACGTTTTCCTCATCGTGAGCGTGGTACTTCTTCGAACGGCGGATGATCTTCCCGTACAACGGGTGTTTCACCTTGCGCTCGACCAGCACGGTCACGGTCTTGTCGGTCTTGTCGGAAACGATGGTCCCGACCAGGATACGCTTGGGCATCGTTTGTCCTTAAACCCTGGAAGTCTTGTCGGCACCGGCTGAGCTGCGCTCCGCCTGCAGCGTGCGGATACGTGCGATCTCGCGACGCACTTCCTTGATCCGCGCCGGACGCTCCAGCTGGCTCGTCGCCGACTGGAAACGCAGGTTGAACTGCTCGCGCTTCAGTTCGCCGATGTCCGCGGTCAGCTGGTCATCGGTCTTCGCACGCAGGTCTTCGATCTTGCTCGCGGCCATCATTCGCCTCCGAGGTGAGAGGTATCGCCAAGCCGAGCGACGACCTTGGTCTTGATCGGCAGCTTCATCGCCGCACGGCTGAACGCCTCGGCAGCGATCTGGCCCGAGACGCCATCAAGCTCGAACAGGATGCGGCCCGGCTTCACCCGCGCAGCCCAGTATTCGATCGAACCCTTGCCCTTGCCCTGACGGACCTCGGCAGGCTTCTTCGACACCGGCACGTCGGGGAACACGCGGATCCACAGACGGCCCTGACGCTTCATGTGACGCGTGATCGCGCGGCGAGCCGCCTCGATCTGGCGCGCGGTGATCCGCTCGGGCTCCATCGCCTTCAGGCCATAGGAGCCGAAGTTCAGGTCAGTGCCACCCTTGGCCTCGCCCTTGATCCGGCCCTTGAACGCCTTGCGAAACTTGGTCTTCTTCGGTTGCAGCATGATACTTTACCTTAGCGTGCCGGCCGGACGCCGGAGGTCTGAGCCTCCACCATCAAGCGGTCCTGCGCCATCGGATCATGGCCGAGGATCTCGCCCTTGAAGATCCAGCACTTGATGCCGATGATCCCGTACGCGGTCAGCGCTTCGGCATCGGCATAGTCGACGTTCGCACGCAGCGTGTGCAACGGCACGCGACCCTCGCGATACCACTCGACACGCGCGATCTCGGCGCCGCCAAGACGACCGCTGCAGGTGATCCGGATACCTTCGGCACCCAGACGCAGTGCAGACTGCACGGCACGCTTCATCGCGCGGCGGAACGCCACGCGGCGGATCAGCTGGTCAGCGATACCCTGAGCCACAAGCCGCGCATCGATCTCGGGCTTACGGATTTCGACAATGTTCAGCTTCACCTCGCTGCCGGTCATCTTGGCCAGCTGCGAGCGAAGCTTCTCGATATCCGCGCCCTTCTTCCCGATGATCACACCGGGGCGGGCAGCATAGACCGATACACGGGCAAGCTTGGCCGGACGCTCGATCACCACCTTCGAGATCGCCGCCTGTGGCAACGAGGTCATGATGAACTTGCGGATCTTGAGGTCTTCCTCAAGCAACCTGCGGTAGCCGGCGCCTTCCGAGTACCACCGGCTATCCCAAGTACGATTGATTTGCAGGCGAAGCCCGACGGGATTGCTCTTGTGACCCATGATCAGGCCTCCTCGACTTCGCGAACGACGATGCGCAGACGGCTGAACGGCTTCAGGATCTGCGTCGACTTGCCGCGGCCACGCGTATGAAAGCGCTTCATCACCATCGCCTTGCCGACACTCGCCTCGGCCACGACCAGTGCGTCGACATCGAGGTTGTGATTGTTCTCCGCATTGGCGATCGCCGAGGCGAGCACCTTGCGTGCGTCCACTGCCATCGCCTTCTTGGAAAAGGAGAGGATGTTGAGTGCGTCTTCGGCGCGGCGACCACGGATCAGGCCAGCGACAAGATTGAGCTTCTGCGCCGAGCCACGAATAGTGGTGGCAACGGCCAGCGCTTCCTTGTCACCCACCTTGCGGGGGGATGCTGCCTTGCTCATTACCGCCTGCCCTTCTTGTCGGCCGCGTGCCCCGGAAAGCTGCGGGTGGGCGAGAACTCACCGAGCTTGTGGCCGACCATTTCCTCGCTGACCGAAACGGGGATGAACTTGTGACCGTTGTGGACGCTGAACGTCAAGCCGACGAACTGCGGCAGGATCGTCGAGCGCCGCGACNCCTTGGCCAGGTTCTGGTTGGCGTTGTCGGGGTTCGACACCGCACCAACCGAGCCCATGCAATCGCCGCGCAGGTAACGCTGCTCGCCCGAGTTCAGGCGGACGATGACGAGGCCACGGTCACGACCGACAACCTGGACATACGTGCCGGCAGAACGGGCGATCTGCCCACCCTTGCCTGGCTTCATCTCCACGTTGTGGCAGATCGTGCCGACCGGCATCTGGCTGAGCAGCATCGCGTTGCCCGGCTTCACATCGGTCTTCTCGCCGGCGACGATGCTGTCGCCGACCGCCAGACGCTGCGGCGCCAGGATGTAAGCCTGCTCGCCATCCTCGTACTTCACCAGTGCGATGAAGGCCGTGCGATTGGGATCGTACTCGAGCCGCTCGACGGTGGCCGGCTGGTCCCACTTGCGACGCTTGAAGTCGACGTAGCGGTACTTCTGCTTGTGACCGCCGGCGATACCGCGTGAGGTCACGTGGCCCTTGTTGTTGCGACCGCCGGACTTGTGCTTGCCCTCGGTCAGCGCCTTGACGGGCTTGCCCTTGTACAGCGACGACTTGTCGACGAGGATCAGGCCGCGACGGGCGGGACTGGTCGGGTTGTAATTCTTCAGTGCCATCGGATCAGCCCCGCGCGCCTTCGGTGATGTCGATCGACTGACCTTCGGCCAGCGTGACAATCGCCTTCTTCACGTCCGAACGACGGTAGGGCTTGCCCTTCCACCGTTTGGTCTTGCCCTTCTGGGTCAGCGTATTCACACCGGTGACCTTGACGCCGAAGAGCGCTTCGACAGCCGCCTTGATCTGGGGCTTCGAAGCCTTTTCCGAAACCTTGAACACGACAGCGTTGTATTCGGAAAGCACGGTGGCCTTCTCGGTGATGTGCGGCGCTACGATAACGTCGTAGTGGCGCGTATCGATCGCGTCCTTAGCCATTGAAGCGCGCCTCCAGCTTTTCGATCGCAGCGCGCGTCAGCACCAGCGTATCATGCTTCAGGATGTCGTAGACGTTGGCGCCGACAGCGGGGAGGACATTGAGACCGACGAGGTTACCGGCAGCGCGGGCAAAGCCCTCGTTCACCGCATCGCCATCGATCACCAGCACCTTCTTGCCCCAACCCGCCTGAGCGAGCTGACCGGCGAGCGTCTTGGTCTTGCCGTCGCCGTCAAGGCTGTCGATCACGACCAGGCCGTCACGGGCCTTGGCCGAAAGCGCCATCTTGAGACCGAGAACGCGAACCTTCTTGTTAAGCGACACATCGAAGTCACGCTTGCGCGGACCATGCGCCTTGCCACCGCCGATGAAGATCGGCGCCGCACGATCACCGTGACGAGCCGTACCGCCGCCCTTCTGACGACCGAACTTCTTGCCGGTGCGCGACACGTCCGAACGCTCACGCGCGGCACGCGCGGTGCCACGACGGTTCTCCAGCTGCCAGGTCACGACCCGGTGCAGGATGTCCGCACGCGGCTCGAGGCCGAACACGTCGTCGGACAGCTCGACGTCGCCGGAGGCAGTCGTTCCGTCAAGATTGAGGACCTGTACCTTCATCTCTCAGGCCTCCTTGTCGGCATCGTTGCCGCCTTCGACTTCAGCCTGCTGCTCGAGCTCGGCGTCCGTAGGTGCACCAGCTTCCTGCGCAGCGAGCAGCGCGGCTGCCTCGTCTGCGGTGGGGCCGGCATCGATCTCGTGCTCGGCAGCGGCTTCGACCATACCGGCCGGCGCTTCCTCATGCACGGGGTGCGAAGACTTCTTCTCGAGCAGAGCGCCGGGATAAGGCACACCCTCGGGCGCATCGATCTTCACCGAGTCACGAACCAGCAACCAGCTGTTCTTGGCGCCGGGGACCGAGCCCTTGACGAAGATCAGACCGCGCGGAACGTCGGTACGAACGATCTCGAGGTTCTGCTGGGTGCGCTGGCGATCACCCATGTGACCGGCCATCTTCTTGTTCTTGAAGACGCGACCCGGATCCTGACGGTTACCCGTCGAACCATGCGAACGGTGCGAGAGCGAGACGCCGTGCGTCGCGCGCAGACCACCGAAACCCCAACGCTTCATCGCACCGGCAAAACCCTTGCCCTGGGTGTGACCGCTGACGTCGACCATCTGGCCGGCGATGAAATGATCGGCGCTGATGTGCGCACCAACCGGAAGCAACGCTTCTTCGCTGTCGAGCCGAAACTCGGCGACCTGCGCCTTGAGCGATACTTCCGCCTTGGCGAAATGCTCGCGCTGCGGCTTGGCTACATTCTTCTGCTTCGCCTCACCCGCCCCGAGCTGGACCGCGACATAGCCGTCACGGTCTGCGGTGCGGTGCGACACGACCTGGCACTCTTCCAACGAAAGCACGGTAACCGGCACGTGCCGACCGTCTTCCTGGAACAGGCGGGTCATCCCGACCTTCTTGGCGATCACGCCACTGCGCATGATCCAAACTCCACTACAGAGGCCGAAGCGGACCATCCGCCCCGGCGTGTTCAACCCGAATGTGAAACGAGCCCCGTCCGGGCTGAGCGCCGACCATCACAGGCCGGCTAGACGGGGGACGCTTGCCCGACTTGGCCCGAAGGCGGCGCCGGAGGTATCCCTGTGTCAGCGGAAGGAGAACCTTCCGAAAGCACGCCGCAGAATCATCCGCGGGCTTCGAGCGCTCCCTTTAGAGGAAGCGAAACGATTACGCCAGCTTGATTTCGACGTTTACGCCAGCAGCAAGATCAAGCTTCATCAGCGCGTCGACCGTCGCCGCATTGGGCTGCACGATGTCGAGCAGACGCTTGAACGTACGCACTTCGAACTGCTCGCGCGACTTCTTGTCGACGTGCGGGCCGCGAAGCACGGTGAATTTCTCGATCCTCGTCGGCAGCGGAATGGGACCCCGGATCAGCGCACCGGTGCGACGTGCGGTATCGGCGATCTCGCCGGTCGCCTGATCGAGCACACGATGATCGAATGCCTTGAGGCGGATACGAATATTCTGAGCGTCCATGTCCAACTACCGATGAGAAAGAGCAAACGGGGCCAAGACCCCGCACAAAACAAATGCCGCCGGAGGATCGCGTCCTCCGGCGGCACCAGACTGGGTTATCTTACTTCGTGATGCCGGCGACGACGCCCGAACCGACGGTCCGGCCACCTTCACGGATGGCGAAACGCAGACCTTCGTCCATCGCGATCGGCGCGATCAGCTTGACACCGATCGTCACGTTATCGCCCGGCATCACCATCTCAGTGCCCTCGGGGAGGATGACTTCACCGGTGACGTCGGTCGTGCGGAAGTAGAACTGCGGACGATAGTTGGCGAAGAACGGCGTGTGACGGCCACCCTCGTCCTTCGACAGCACGTAAACTTCGGCCGAGAACTCGGTGTGCGGCGTGACCGAACCGGGCTTGGCCAGAACCTGGCCACGCTCGACGTCATCACGCGCGACGCCGCGCAGCAGCGCACCGACGTTGTCGCCGGCCTCGCCCTGGTCGAGCAGCTTGCGGAACATCTCGACGCCGGTAACGATCGACTTACGCGTGTCCTTCAGACCGACGATCTCGATTTCCTCGCCGACCTTGACGATGCCGGTCTCGATACGGCCGGTCACGACGGTGCCGCGGCCGGAGATCGAGAACACGTCCTCGACGGGCATCAGGAACGGCTTGTCGGTGGGACGCGGGGGCTGCGGGATGAACTCGTCGACAGCGGCCATCAGTTCGTTGATCGAATTCTTGCCGATCGCGTCATCGCGACCTTCAAGCGCGGCCAGAGCCGAACCCTTGATGATCGGAATGTCGTCGCCCGGGAAGTTGTAGTACGACAGCAGTTCCCGCACTTCCAACTCGACCAGCTCGAGGATTTCGTCGTCGTCGACCTGATCGACCTTGTTCATGTACACGACTAGCGCCGGCACGCCGACCTGACGCGCGAGCAGGATGTGCTCACGGGTCTGCGGCATCGGACCGTCAGCCGCGTTCACCACCAGGATCGCGCCATCCATCTGCGCCGCGCCGGTGATCATGTTCTTCACATAATCGGCGTGGCCCGGGCAGTCGACGTGCGCATAGTGGCGGTTGCCGGTCTCGTACTCGACGTGTGCCGTCGAGATCGTGATGCCACGCTCGCGCTCTTCAGGCGCCTTGTCGATGTTGGCATAGTCGGTGAACGTGGCGCCGCCGGTCTCCGAGAGAACCTTGGTGATCGCCGCGGTCAGCGTGGTCTTGCCATGGTCGACGTGACCGATGGTGCCGATGTTGCAGTGCGGCTTGTTCCGCTCGAATTTAGCCTTCGCCATTGCTCAAACCTCTGTTTTCGAAAAATTGACCTACGGGATGAAGCGGCGCCCGCGGAATCGAGCGCCGCCCCTAATCTCATCCTGCCGCTTAGGCAAGCTTCTCCTTGACCTCGGCCGCGACGTTCGGCGGCACTTCCTCGTAATGCGAGAAGGTCATCGAGTAGTTGGCACGTCCCTGGCTGAACGAGCGCAGCTGATTGACGTAGCCGAACATGTTCGCCAGCGGCACCATGGCCTCGACGATCTGCGCGTTGCCGCGGCTGTCGGTGCCCTGGATCTGGCCACGACGCGAGTTGAGATCGCCGATCACGTCACCCATGAATTCCTCAGGCGTGACGACCTCGACCTTCATGATCGGCTCAAGCAGCTTGATGCCGGCCTTCTGCGCCGCTTCGCGCATCGCTGCACGACCGGCGATTTCGAACGCCAGCGCCGAAGAGTCGACGTCGTGATAGGCGCCGTCATACAGCGAGATCTCGAAGTCGATGATCGGAAAGCCGATCAGCGAGCCCGTGGCCGCGGTTTCGCGCATGCCCTTCTCGACCGAGGGGATGTACTCCTTCGGAATGTTGCCGCCCTTGACCTCGTCCTTGAAGACGATGCCGGTGCCGCGCTCACCCGGGGTAAGCTTGAGCTTGACCCGGCCGAACTGGCCCGAACCACCCGACTGCTTCTTGTGGGTGTAGTCGAGGTCCACCGGCTTCGCGAGATACTCGCGATAGGCAACCTGCGGCGCGCCGACGTTGGCCTCGACCTTGAACTCGCGACGCATGCGATCGACGATGATGTCGAGGTGAAGCTCGCCCATGCCCTTGATGATCGTCTGGCCACTCTCGTGGTCGGTCGACACGCGGAAGCTGGGATCCTCGGCGGACAGACGATTGAGCGCGACGCCCATCTTTTCCTGGTCGGCCTTGGTCTTGGGCTCCACCGACAGCTCGATGACCGGCTCAGGGAATTCCATCCGCTCCAGCACGATCGGCTGACGCTCGGCGCACAGCGTGTCGCCGGTGGTGGTCTCCTTCATGCCCGCCAGTGCGACGATGTCGCCGGCGAATGCCTCGTCAATGTCCTTGCGGTCATTGGCGTGCATTTCGAGGATGCGGCCGACCTTCTCCTTCTTGTCCTTCACCGAGTTCAGGTACGTGCCCTTGGACAAGGTACCCGAATAAATGCGGACGAAGGTCAGCGAACCGACGAAGGGATCGTTCATCACCTTGAACGCGAGCGCGCTGAACGGCGCGGCATCTTCGGGAGGACGGCTGTCCGGCTCGTTGCTGTCCATCTTGACGCCCTGCACGTCTTCGATGTCGAGCGGCGAAGGCAGGTAGTCGACGACCGCGTCGAGCAGCGGCTGCACGCCCTTGTTCTTGAACGCGGAGCCGCAGACGACCGGCACGAAGGCATGCGCCAGCGTACCCTTGCGGATCAGCGCCTTGAGCGCGTCGACGCCGGGCTCGGTGCCCTCGAGATAGGCCTCCATCGCGTCGTCGTCCTGCTCGACGGCGAGCTCGACCAGACGCTGATGATAGTCGGCGGCCTCGTCGGCCATGTCGGCCGGGATATCCTCGTAGAAGAACTCGGCGCCGAGCGACTCATCCTTCCAGATGATCGCGCGCATCTGCACGAGATCGACCAGCCCCTTGAGGTCCGCCTCGATGCCGATCGGCAGATAAAGAACCGCCGGCGTCGCGCCCAGACGATCGATGATCGACTGCACACAGTACTTGAAGTTGGCACCGGTGCGATCGAGCTTGTTGATGAAGCACATGCGCGGCACGCCGTACTTGTCGGCCTGACGCCAGACAGTCTCAGACTGCGGTTCGACGCCGGCGACACCATCGAAGCAGGCGACCGCGCCATCAAGCACGCGCAGCGAACGCTCGACTTCGATCGTGAAATCGACGTGCCCGGGAGTGTCGATGATGTTGATCCGGTAATCGCCCCAGAAACAGGTCGTTGCAGCCGAGGTGATCGTGATCCCCCGCTCCTGCTCCTGCTCCATCCAGTCCATCGTCGCCGCGCCATCGTGCACTTCGCCGATCTTGTACGACTTGCCGGTGTAATAGAGGATGCGCTCGGTCGTGGTCGTCTTGCCGGCATCGATGTGTGCCATGATGCCGATGTTGCGATAGCGTTCGAGCGAATGGCTGCGTGCCATGGTCGTGGTCCCTTACGTGGAAAACTGCGCGTGGAGTTCTGGTGGCAGATGTGTTGTCTGCGCCCCTAGAGCGCCAGCGCCCCAAGGGAAAGCAGAGTTTGAAGACAGCGAAGCGGCCGGCAATCCACAGGATCCGCCGGCCACCTTGTTAGCGCGCTTCTGGCCTATGACCAAATCGTCCGGGGACGAACCACACCGCTGCTGAAAGCTATGTAATGCGTTACCAGCGATAATGCGAGAAGGCGCGGTTGGCATCGGCCATGCGATGCGTGTCTTCGCGCTTCTTGACCGCGTTGCCGCGGTTGTTCGCCGCATCCATCAGCTCGCCCGACAGACGCGCCGCCATCGTCGTCTCCGGACGATTGCGGGCCGCGGTGATCAGCCAGCGGATGGCGAGCGCCTGCGCCCGCTCGGGACGGACTTCGACGGGCACCTGATAGGTCGCACCACCGACGCGGCGGCTGCGAACTTCGATCTGCGGCTTCACGTTGGTCAGCGCATCGTGGAACAGCTGGATGGGGTCCGCCTTGGCGCGGGTCTGCATCGTGTCCATCGCGCCATAGACGATACCTTCGGCAACCGACTTCTTACCATCGAGCATCAGGTTGTTCATGAACTTCGACAGGACCTGATCCTTGAACTTCGGATCGGGCAGGATTTCCCGCTTCTCGGGACGACGACGACGTGACATCGATTACTTCCTCTTCAGTGCTCCGACCGGCGCACCGCTGAACCGCGGGCAGACCAGCCGGGTAATATCATCCGGCAACGCAAATTCGCGCCGCGCTTACTTCGGACGCTTGGCGCCGTACTTCGAGCGCGACTGCTTGCGGTCCTTGACGCCCTGTGTGTCGAGCACGCCGCGCAGGACATGGTACCGCACGCCGGGAAGATCGCGAACGCGGCCGCCGCGGATCAGGACCACCGAGTGCTCCTGCAGGTTGTGGCCTTCACCCGGGATGTAGGTGATGACTTCGCGCTGGTTCGTCAGACGGACCTTGGCGACCTTGCGCAGCGCCGAGTTCGGCTTCTTCGGGGTCGTCGTGTAGACGCGGGTGCAGACGCCGCGCTTTTGCGGGTTCTGCTCCATCGCGGGAACCTTGCTCTTCGCCTTCTGCGGCACGCGGCCGTGGCGGACCAGCTGATTGATCGTCGGCATTGGACAGTCTCTTCTCTCGATCGAAAGGGCGATGGGTCCATCCCCTTCGCGGGGACCGGGACGGATCGATCGCGCCAACGTATTGGACCACGATGACGCGAACGCATCACCGGGCGGGCAAAGATCGATGGATTGTCCGAAGGTCACGATCTCAAGCCGGGCGCCGCCGAAAGGCCGACCCCCTGGTCCGATCACGAGCCGAAACGCTCCACCCGACCCTGGCCGGATTACTTTGCCACCAAGTGGCCGCTTGCGGCCGGGTGACAATGTTCAGCTTCGCCGAGAAAGACCGCACCCATACGGATGCCGCCATCGCTCTGACCGGGCGCCTTTATGCGCGATCATGCGCAGGGTCAAGCTCTGTTGCAGTTGGCTTTGCGGGAGGTCACGAAAGGCGTAAAGCCGTCGCGGGGTTGGTGTCTTGAGGAGGCTATGATGCCCAGTATCGTGAACCGCGTCCTTCCGACGCGAGATGATGAGAGTGGCGGCGGCAGTGACCTGCCTACGGATGCCGATGGCAACGTTATAGAGCCCGAGCTCGAAACCAAGTCGGCGATTCCTACCGATGAGGAAGATGGCGAACCTTCAGCGGATGGGCAGACCTCACCCGCCAGCTGAGCCGATGGTTCATGCCACTCTATAATGCGGCGCCGGCGTAACGGCGGCGCTTCAACTTGGCTGTGACGGCGACTGCCGCGTCGTCGAACGAGCGACGTCGGCTTGATCGGCAGTCCGAAGTGCAAGAGGAATGGCGTAGCCCAGGCCGCTTGCACCTAAGTCAGTCACCTTGGCTCAAAATGGGACGCGTCCTACCTAGGCACGACGGCTGGCGGAGCGCTTAAGAAAATCGGAAATGCCTTCGTCGTTTGCCTGCGTCGGGTGACATTGCGCGCTGTAAGATCGTAAATCCTGAGCAACCGCCGGTGTGAATTTGATTTTTCCGTTACCAAACACGGCGAGGTCCATCTCCGGCTTACATAAATGGCTTCGCACATCATAAGGTTCTCGACGATTTTCTATCAGTTTTGATCACCGACGCTAGTCTATACATACTAAGTGTCTGCAAATAAATTTTCGTTTTTAGCTAAGTTAGCGGCAGCTAATCCTGTTACTCATATTCATATAAACCAGATTCCAGCCCGCTCAGATCCTTGATCGCCTCTGAAAAAGTCAAATCCTTGAGCTTGCCACTCTTCTTGACCTCATTGACGCGGCGGGGCGTGCTCGGCAGACGGTTTTACGGGCTCAGGATGGTTTCATCGGAAGGCCCGGTCCCGGTCCGGGACGATCGAACCCCAACCCTAGATCGTTCCGGACCGGACCTTTTTCCCAAAAGCTTAGATGTCAGGCCTTGCCGACCGGTTCGTCGAACTGTTCGAACAACGCGGTGTAGGTCGTGCCCATGTCGCTGGCGTCGCTCTGCGTCAGCTTGCCCGCCGCGGTGGCCTCGCCGATCGATCCCAGCAGCTGCATCGGATCATCGCACTCGATGTCGTAGATCGCGAGATACTGATTGTTGTCCGCGCCCATGAGCTTGGCCGACAGCTTATAGCGCTGGGCGCTGTCGATGCCCGGCAGCGACGTCAGCTCCGGCAAGTGCGTGTTCTGATACCAGTCGTGATAGTCGCCTTCGCGTCCCGGTATCGGCGTGGTCAATGCGATCATCTTGAACTTGGGCATGAACCTCTCCTAGCTGTTGCTCGATCAGCATCGGCAAATCATCGGAGGCTGGCAAGCGCAACAAGCGTCGGCACAGTGCCAGCCATGCCTGGTACGATCGATTTTCATACTGTTCGTAAACGTACGAAGATAGACAATTGAGCACCTTGGCATCTGGTCTTCAGGTCGATCCTGAAAGTTTCACTGCCAGCACTCGGCTTGCCTGAAGCAAATGGCAGACTGGCGCGTTCATGACCGCTGGCGGCCCATCTGACCGCATCTGCGGACAGAGGCGTTAGTGACAGAGACAAGTTCGGAAGACGCAGCACCGCAATCTCGCGACCGCGCTGTATGGCTGAAGCGGATCGCGATCGGGGCCGGCATCGTTCTGGTTCTGTCAGTCCTGATCCTGGGGGCATTCCCGGTCAGCCTTCTGCGCGGGGTGGCCGAACGGCGTCTGTCCGCTGCTTATGGCGCGCCCGTGCATGTCGGTGCGCTGACACGTGACAGCCTGTTCTCCTTCAATCCCGAAATCGCGATCCGCGATGTGCGCGTGACCCAACCTGGCTGGGCTGGCCGCGGTGACCTGCTGCGCCTGCAGGAGGCACGCGTACGTCTGCCGGTATGGCCGTTGCTGACCGGGCGGGTCGACCCACAGTCGATGCAGGTCACCGGGCTCGATATCGCACTGGTGCGGCGGTCTGACGGCACCGACAACTGGTCGGGCAACACCAGCAAGCGCGACGGCGCGACGACACGGCCGCGACTGGAGAGCCTGACGATCACCAACAGCCGCTTTTCACTCAAGGACGCGAAGCGGCGGCTCGATGTTTCGGGGACGATCACCGCCAGCGATACCGCCGGGCTGCGGCTGCTGGCGGCGGGAACGTTCGATGGCAGCCCGGCAAAGATGTCGATCACCGGCGGACGCATTCTCGCCAATGCCAGCGCGATGTGGCCGATCGATGCCCGGATCACCTCGCCCGCGCTGAACGCCGAGGCGCATGGCACGATGGCTGGACCGTTCAACTTCCGGGATGCGACGCTCAACGTGACCGCGCGTGCACCCAGCCTCAAGAAACTCGACTATCTCATTGAAGCAGGCCTGTTTGGAACACAGCCGATCGATCTGGCAGTTATCGTCCGGCACAAGGATAAGGACTGGCTGATCGATCGGTTGGGAGGATCGATCGGCCGATCGCGCCTGACCGGCGAGGCGAAAGTGCTCAAGCGCGATGGACGCACCTGGATCGATGCTACGATCAACGCCAGCCAACTCGACCTCGATGATCTTGCCGATGATGAAGGGCAGGCTGCGGCGGCCGCGCTGCGGGCGCGCATCGGTCCGCGCGCGATCCCCAATACCAAGATCGACCTGTCGAAGATGGGTCCGACAGATGGCGTCATCCGCTTCAACGCGGTGCAGCTGCTATTCCGCCAGCCTTCGGTGTTCCGCAGCGCACGCGGCCGCATCACGCTCGACCACAAGGTACTGACAATCCACGATTTGGTAGTCGGCATGACGTCGGGCCGCGTGACCGGCATGGTGAAGGTCAACTCACGCGACACGCCCACCCGCATGTCCACGGACTTGCGGATCGAGGGTGTATCGCTGGACAAGATGATCGGCGATCCGGCGACGATCAGCGGATCCGCGCGCGGCATGATCCGTGTGAGCGGCACGGGTGCGACCATCCGCCAGGCTTTTGCCGATGCAGACGGCAAAGCGGCGTTCGTATCCACCGGCGGATCGGTGAAGAAGGCGGTCGCCTACGCGCTGGGTCAGGATCTGGGCAAGGCGATCGGACAGGTGGTCAGCGAGAAGCTGGACGGGCAGGCGCACCGCGCGACGTTGCGCTGTGCGATCATGGCGTTTTCTGCGCGCCGCGGCGTTCTTACGCCGTCACCATTGGCCATCGACACCGGGGTCTCGGTCGGCCGGGGAACGGGGCGGATCGTGCTTGATGGAGAGACGATCGCGCTGACGCTGACAGGTGCGTCCAAGCAGAATGTTGCGCTGCGGCTGGTCGATCCGATCCGCATTGGTGGCACGCTGACCGATCCAAGGATTTCGGTAGCCAACGGCAGCAACGGTGCGGGCGGTGCTGCTGGTGACAAGCCCAATGTGCTGAAGGTGCTGGGCCGGTCGATCGGCGATGCGCTGGGGCTGCGCAAAGCGCCACGACCGCCGGCCACCCCGGCCCCGCAATCGCTGGATTGTCAGGCACTCACCAATGCCGCACTGAAATAGTCTTCGTTATAAATCAATATTATGCAGTCAGAAGCTAAGCGCAGCTATCAATCTTGTTGGTTCAGACCGTTTCTCAGGTTGTCGCCAGTACGATGCGCCCGGCGGTCTGACCGGCAAAGGCGTCCTCCATCGCTGCAGCATAATCCTCGAACGGATAGACGCGGCCGATCGCCGGCTTCAACCAGCCCTCCCCGGCCATTTCCCGTACCCGTTCCTGCGTGCGCGACATTCGATCGGGCTCCTCCATGCCGAACACGCGAAGCTGCACACCGATCAGGCTGGCGGTCTTGACCAGTGCGAGGTTGGTCTTGAGCGTCGGAATGCCGCCGGTGAAGCCGACCACCAGATGGCGTCCGTCATAGGCCAGCGAGCGAAAGGCCGGGTCGGTCATGTCGCCGCCGACCGGATCGAATACGACGTCCACCCCCTTACTGCCGCCGATCACCTGGATCGCGGCACGCACCTGATCGCGCCAGTCGGCGGCGCGGGTGTCGACCACCGCATCCGCACCGGCGGCCAGGCACAAGTCGCGCTTGGCCTGGCTTGAGGCCGAGGCGATCACGCGCGCGCCCAGCGCCTTGCCGGTCTGGATCGTGGCGATACCCGTGGCGCCGGCCGCCCCCAGCACAAGCAGCACCTCGCCCGCCTGCAAGCGGCCGCGATCGATCAGCGCGTGCGCCGCTGTGTAGTAGCTCGGCGGAAAGACCGCGGCCTGCTCCACCGTCAGCCCCGCGGGCACCTTGCTGAAGCTCGCCGCCCGGAACGTCCCTTCGGTGACGAAGATGTTGCCGAAACTGCTCCCCATCACCGTGTCGCCGATGGCGAGATCGGCAACCCCTTCCCCCACCGCAGTGACGACGCCCGCGCACTCGCTGCCCGGCACGAACGGCACCGGCGGCGTGACCTGATACCGGCCCATGGCGGTGAGCACGTCGACATAGGAGATGCCGATCGCCTGCACCGCGACGCTGATCTCTCCGGGGCCAGGAGCGGGCAGCGGACGCTCGACGATCCGATAGCCGTCCGGCGGGCCGAGAATGTCCGAGATGATGGCGCGTGGCATGGGGCGTGACCTTGATTGCCCCGATCGGGGTGCGTGTGAGCGAGAGAGTGGCGGCTTAGTGCTGCCCGCCGTCGCAGCGGACCAGGCTGCCGGTGACGTTGACCGACGCCGGGCTGGCGAGGAACAGGGCGGCGGTGACGATGTCCTGCGGATCGGCGGCAAAGCCGCGCGGCGTCGGGATCGCGCCCAGCCCCTTGTCGGGCCAAGCCTCGACGATGTCGGTGCGAAAAGCGCCCGGCGACAATGTATTGACGCGGACCTTGGGCGCATATTCGTGCGCCAGCGAGAGCGACATGGCGTTGAGCGCCGCCTTGGAGGCGCCATAGGGCACGACCTGCGGCAGCGGCATCAGCGATCCCGACGACGTGACGTTGATGATGCAGCCCCCGTCACCGTCCGCCATGCGTCTGGCGACCTGGCTCGCCAGGCGGAACGGACCCTTGAAGTTGAGGTTGACGACCGAGTCGAACAGCTTCTCTGTCACCTCGTGGCTGGGTGCGCGCGGGCTCATCCCGGCGTTGTTGACGAGGATATCCACCCGCCCCTGCCAGCCATAGGCCTGCTCGACCAGCGCATCGCATTCATCCCAGCGGCCGACGTGGGCACTCAGTGCCAGCGCCTGCCGACCCAGTCCGCGCATTTCCTCCGCCACCGCTTCGCAGTTCTCGAGCTTGCGGCTGGCGACGATCACGTCGGCGCCGCGTTCGGCAAAGGCGCGGACCATCTGGTAGCCGAGCCCGCGCGAGCCGCCGGTGACCAGTGCGATCTTGCCGGTCAGGTCGAACAGAGGGTCCATCAGGCGACGCCTTCGAGGTCGCCGATGACCTTGGGCTCACCGACCAGATCCTCGACCGGCGAACGCGCATCGGGATAGCGGGCCAGCGCCGCAGCGCGCCGGGTCGGGATATGCTCGGAGGGAAACGGCGTCTCCACGCACTTCGCCTTCTTGAGGTACGCGCGCGCCAGCTGGGTGCGGTGCACATCCGTCGGGCCATCAGCAAAGGCCAGCGACATGTGCCCCGCGTACCAGCGCGCCAGCGGCATATCGAGCGAGATGCCGAGCGAGCCGTGGATCTCGAGACTGCGACCGACGACGTCATGGTAGAGCTTGACCAGCCCGACCTTGCACATGCCGATCCAGTTGCGCGCCGATCCGTGCGGCATGCGTCCGGCCTCGACCTCGTCGATGATCCACGCGGTCTTGAGCACGAGCAGCCGGAACTGCTCCAGCTCGATCACGCTGTCGGCGATCTTGGCCTGGACCAGCTGGTGTTCGCTCAGCGACTTGCCCTTGGTGCGGCGCGACACCGCGCGTTCCAGCATCATCTCGAAAGCGCGGTTGCACATGCCGACCGTGCGCATTGCATGGTGGATGCGCCCGCCGCCCAGCCGCGCCTGCGCCACCTTGAAGCCGCCGCCGGGCTCGCCCAGCAGATGATCGAGCGGGACGCGCACCTGGTTGTAGCGGATATGCGCATGATGGCCGTCCTCTGCATCGGTATCGCCGACGATCGCGACATTGCGCAGGATCTCGATCCCCGGCGTGTCGGTGGGGACGATGAACATGCTCATCCGCGAGGTGATCGGCGCGTCGGGATCGGTCACCGCGATGACCAGCAGGAACGTGGCGAACTTGGCGTTGGACGAGAACCACTTCTCGCCATCGATCACCCACTCGCCGCCATCCTGCCAGGCGCGACAGGTGAATTCGCCCGGATCGGCGCCGCCCTGCGGCTCGGTCATCGAGAAGCTGGAGACGATGTCGCCGGCCATCAACGGCTTGAGGTACTTTTCCTTCTGCTCGTCCGTGCCGAACAGCGCCAGGATCTCGGCATTGCCGGTGTCGGGCGCGGCGGTGCCGAACACCACGGGCGCCCAGGGCGAACGACCGATGATCTCGTTCATCAGCGCCAGCTTGACCTGGCCATAGCCAGGGCCGCCCAGGTTGGCGCCAAGGTGGCAGGCCCACAGGTCCTGCGCCTTGACCTGTTCCTGCAACGGCTTGAGGTGCCGACGCGCGGTGGCATAGGCGGGGTCGAACTGCGCGCCCTGCTCGGGAAACAGCAGGTCCATCGTCTCGCATTCGGTGCGGACGAAGTGGTCCATCCAGTCAAGCTTGGCCTGGAAATCAGGCTCTATGCTGAAATCGATCATGTCACTCTCCTGCGAACGCGCGCTCTGCGGCGCTCGTGATTACGAGATGCGCCGGACGAATTCGGCGCTCTTCCTGAAGCTTTCCTCGACCAGCCGGGCAAAGAAGCGGCCGACATCCTTGGGCAGGATCCCCGCTTCGGCCTGCGCCACCTTGTATTCGAGCAGGCAACCCGACTTGAACGCCGCCAGCAGCGTGTAATAATCGATCTCGGCCGGGTCGCGGCCGGTGCCGGCGCAGTAATAGCGCACCAGTTCCTGCCGGGTCGGGAAGTGATCCGGGTTGCTCAGCCCGCCGCTGTTGCCGAGGTCTGGGAAGCGCTCGTCCCGCATGCCGCCGGTGAACCAGCCCATGTCCATCATCGGATCGCCGATGGTCGACAGTTCCCAGTCGATCATCGCCGCCAGCCGGGCCGGCGGCCCGGCGCGGAACATCATGTTGGGCGTGCCGACATCGCCATGCATGATGCCGGGATGCCGTGTCGGCCGCACGTTGTCGCGCAGCCAGCGCTCGACCTCGGCATACCCTTCGAGGTGCCGGCCCTCGTAGCCATAGCGGTCCTTGTACGAGGCGAGCTGCCCGGCCCAACGATCGACCTGACGGCCGAGAAAATCATCGGGCTTACCGAAATCGGCGAGACCGACCGCCTTGTAGTCGACGTTGGCCAGCGCGATCAGCCCGTCGACGATGGCGAACGGGATGCCGTAAAGGAACCGCGGCTGGTCGAACGGCGGCTCGAAATGGATCGTCTCGTCGCGCAGGTTGGGCGCCCAGCCCTCGACTTTTTCCATCACGTAGAAACAGCCACCGATCACCGAATCGTCGTCGCACGATCCATAGCAGACCGGGGTCGGCACATCGGTTCCGTTGAGCGCGGTCAGCACCCGCGCCTCGCGCAGCACGCCGCGCTCGGCGCCCGGCGGCGGCACTGCGGGAGGGCGTCGCAGCACGATCGTCTCGCCGCCGCGGTTAAGCGTCAGCACCACGTTGGACGTGCCGCCATGCAGCAGTTCGGTGACGAGCGGACCGTCGCCCAGTTGCGGCACGTTGGCATCAAGCCAAGCGGTCAGCGGCCCGGTCGGGGCCAGCGTAGCGAGATCGGCGTCCATGTCTCTCCCCTCAGCCGGCGCGCAGCCGGTCTTCCAGTTGTGTACGGATCGTGCGCAGCGCAGCCGTTGCCTCCCGCACGGTGTCGAGATCGATCGCCGCGCCGATCTGTTCGGCCACCGCATCGGCGCTGGCATCGATGCCACGCTTGATCGCGATGCCCTGATCGGTGGCACGCAGCAGCACCGCGCGCTTGTGATCGGGATTGGGCACCGCCTCGATCAGCCCGGCGGCGATCAGCGCGTTGGCCGCGCGCTGCACGATCTGGCGGGGCTGGCCGAACGAGCGGCCGATCTGCGGCACCGTCGGCGCCGTCTCGGCCTCGACGACCGCGTTGAGGACGGACAGTTCGGAGTCGCCCAGCCCCTCGGCCCGCCGGGTGTTGGCGAATAGGCTGCGAAAGCGGCCGCCCATGCGGATCAGCTCATCGGACAGACCGACCAGAGGATGACGAGAATCGAACCTGCCTTGCATGGTTCGTTCATGTCACTTTGACATGATCGTGTCAAATCCAAGTTTGGGTGGAGGTCAGTAGACTCCGCCCTGTTCCTCCACGAAGTCGCGCTGTTCGACAGGCGCGACTTGCGTCTGAGCGGAGGCCCGGCGCACGTCGCGGCCCTGGCGGATCAGCGCGAGCAGTTCCTGCCGCAGCGCGCCGGTGTTGTCGCCATGGCCCTGCCGCGTCGGCTCGGTATCGGGCTTGAACGCCTCCCAGATCACCCCCGCCTTTGGCACGTTGTCCGCAGCCTGACCGCCGAACACGCGCCGGCCGCTGACACGATCGATCTTGACCATGCGCACGCCTTCGGGCGCGACGAACGGCAGCCGGCTCCAGCGCGGCAGCGTTGCCTTGACGAAGTCCTTGAAGATCGGCGCAGCGATGCGCCCGCCTTGGGCATAGCCGCCCAGCGACCGCGGCTGGTCATAGCCGAGATAGACGCCGCCGACATACCGCTGCGATCCGCCGACGAACCAGACGTTGGTCGGACCGCTGGTGGTGCCGGTCTTGCCGAACAGCGGCACACCGACATCGTTGAGCACTTCGGCGGTGCCGCGCGTCACCACGCCTTCGAGCATGTGCACCGTCTGGTAGGCGGTGCGTGGATCCATCACCTGCCGGCCACGCGGCGCCAGGCGCGGCATCGCACGGCCGTTCCACTGCGCCATGTTGCAGCCGGTGCAGACCCGGTGGTCGGCACGCCAGATGACCTTGCCGTTGCGATCCTGGACATAGTCGATGACCGTCGCCGGATACTGCACGCCGTTGTTGGCCAGCGCGGCATAGGCGTTGACCATCTGCGCCACCGTCGTCTCGCCGGCGCCCAGCGCATAGCTCAGGTAATTGCGATAGTTGCCGATGCCGACGTTGGAGAACGTGCGCACGACGCGGTCCATGCCCGTGTCGTTGGCGATGCGCACCGTCATCAGGTTGCGCGACTGCTCCAGCCCCCAGCGCAGCGTATGCATGCCGCCGACGCCGCGATTGTCGAAGTTGCGAAAGCACTTCTGCCCCAGCGCGCCACCCTGATAGACGCAGAACGTTCCATCGAGCACCATCGTCGCCGGCGTCATCCCGGCGTCGAGCGCAGTCGCATAGACGAACGGCTTGATCGTCGATCCCGGCTGGCGCTGAGCCTGCGTGGCGCGATTGAAGGCGTCGAGCCCGGCGTCGAAGCCGCCCTGCATCGCCATGATCCGCCCGCTGCCCGCTTCCTCCACCACCATGCCGCCCGACACCGCGGGCACCGTGCGCACCGCCCAGGTGGTGCTGCCCGCCGGCGCTGCGACGATGATGTCTCCGGCCCGCGCCGCATCGGGCACGCCGATCAGCGTCGCGGTGCGCCCGTCGGCAAAGCCGATCGTTCCGCCGCCGCCACGGCGTGAGACGATCACGCCGACGCGCCAGTCCTTGTAGCTGATCGACTTGTTGGCCAGCGACAGCTGCGACTGCCAGCGATCGGGGTCGAAATCGGTGATCCGCGCGACCGGCGCCGACCACGCCCGCCCGGCGGCATAGCGCAGCAGCCCGGTGCGCAGGGCATCGCGCGCGGCGTACTGCAGCTGCGGATCGACCGAGGTGCGCACCCACAGCCCGCCGGCATAGACGCTGTTCGGGCCGTCGGTCGCGTTCTCACCATATTTGGCGATCAGCCGCCGGCGCACTTCCTCGATAAAGTAGCCGAGCGAGGGATCGTAGGTCGTCACCCGCCGTGGGACCAGACCCAACGGTTGGGCCTTCGCCGCACTCGCCTCCGCGGCGGTGGCGTGGCCGTTCTTAACCATCTGATCGAGCACCCAGTTGCGCCGCTCGATCGCGCGCGCCTCGTTCTGCGCGCGGCCATAGGTCTCGGGTGCCTTGGGCAGGATCGCCAGGAACGCCGCCTCGTGCAGCTTCAACTGGTCGACGTCCTTGGCGAAATAAGCCTGCGAGGCGGCCTGGACGCCGAAGCTCTGCCGCCCCAGCGGGATCTCGTTGAGATAGAGTTCGAGGATCTGCTGCTTGGTCAGCACGCTTTCGATGCGGCGCGCGACGATCATTTCCTTGAGCTTGCGCGTCACCGAGTATTCGTTGCCGATCAGGATGTTCTTGGCGACCTGCTGCGTGATGGTCGAGCCGCCGCGGGCGCGTTCGCCCGAACCGAACTTGGTGACGTAGTCGACCAGCGCGCCGGCCAGCCCGGTATAATCCACGCCGCCGTGCGACCAGAACGTCTTGTCCTCGGCCGACAGGAAGGCGTTGACCAGCGGCTTGGGGAAATCGGCATAGCGCAGCTGCACGCGGCGCTCACGCGCATAGCTGTAGACGATCGCACCATCGCCGCCGCGTACCATCGTCGGCAGCGGGGGCTGGTAATCGAGCAGCTTGTCGGCCGACGGCAGGTTGCGGGTGATGACGATGCTGCCGACGACCGTCAGCGCCAGCAGCGCGGCGAGCAGGTAGACCGCCCAGCGCAGTCGTGGCCGGCGGCGCCAGCTGTCGCCCAGGCGGGCAAACGCGCCGCGGCGGCCCACAGCATCCGGGTCCACATCGTTCGGAGTTGCGGCGTTCACCATGTCGCGGGAGGCCTTAGCCGCTTGGCTGCGCGGTGGAAAGCGGGCGCTTGCCCGGGACGGCGTACGCAACATGGCTCCGAACCGTGCCATGGGCGATGACCTTGCTCTATGTCTGCCATGGTGCTAACCACCCGCGGTCGGGGCAAATCTGACGCCGATCTCCCCACTCCGGAACGAAGCGCATGTGGCGCGGCAACCGGCGAGATCGCAGGCCCGTTACCCGGCAACCTCGGGATACCTATGTCCCGGTCCGAAAGGTTGACGCGAGTCATGACAATTTCCGTGCCGCACTGCCCGCCGTCGCCCGAAAGGGCGCGGGCGGCGGACGCGGCGGTCGCATTGCGCGACCTTGGCGGGCTCGCAGACACGATCCGGCCCGAACCCGGCGATGCCGATTCGGGTCGAACCGCACGGGCGGCAGAGCGCCCCGCGGTTCACTACCCCAACCCAGCCCTTTGCCGCGCGTCGGAGCGTGCGGCATTTCCGGAATCCGTCCATCTTGCCAGGCCAGCGGCCTTGGCGGCGACGCATTCCATTTCCCCATATGCGCGCGCCTTGACGGCCAGCTACGAGCCGCGGCGCGCCCGGAGACAACACGATGACCACGCGCATGCTGATCGATGCGCGCCACGCGGAAGAAACCCGCGTGGCGGTGCTGCAAGGCAACCGTATTGAAGAATTCGATTTCGAATCCGCTGAACACAAACAGATCAAAGGCAACATCTATCTTGCCAAGGTCACGCGGGTAGAGCCGTCGCTGCAGGCGGCGTTCGTCGATTTCGGCGGCAACCGGCACGGCTTCCTCGCCTTCAGCGAGATCCACCCCGACTATTACCAGATCCCCAAGCAGGATCGCGAGGCGCTGATCGCCGCGGAGGCCGAGCAGGCCGCCGAGGAGGAAGCGCTGCGCGCCGCCGAGGACGACGACGACGGCGACGGCGAGTATGAGGCCGACGGCTATGGTGCCGAGGATCACCTCGACGACGATGGCCATGACGAAGACCATCATGGCGACGATGGCGATGGCGGCGTGACCGAGATCGACACCTCCGAAAAGGCGCAAGTCTCGACCATCGAGGCGGGCCACGTCGAGGACGATTTCCACGAGGACGGCGACAGCACCGAGGGCAAGGATGCGCCGCCGCGGGGCCGCCGCCAAGGCCGCGCCCGCTCCAAGCAGGCCGAGGAACTGCGCGACCGCCGTATGGCGCTGCGCCGCCGCTACAAGATCCAGGACGTCATCCAGCGGCGCCAGGTCCTGCTGGTGCAGGTCGTCAAGGAAGAGCGCGGCAACAAGGGCGCGGCGCTGACCACATACCTCAGCCTGGCCGGCCGCTACTGCGTGCTGATGCCCAATTCGAGCCATGGCGGCGGCATCAGCCGCAAGATCAGCTCGTCCGCCGATCGCAAGCGGCTGAAGTCGATCGTCAGCGAACTGGAACTGCCGCGCTCGATGGGCTGCATCGTGCGCACCGCCGGGCTCGCCCGCACCAAGACCGAGATCAAGCGTGACTTCGATTATCTCGCCCGCCTGTGGGACGAGATCCGCGACAACACGCTGGGTTCGTCCGCGCCGGCGCTGATCCACTCGGACAGCGACCTGATCAAGCGCGCGATCCGCGACATCTACAATCGCGAGATCGAGGAAGTGGTGGTCGAGGGCGAGCACGGCTTCCGCGCCGCGCGTGCCTTCATGAAGCTGCTGATGCCGACGCACGGCAAGCGGGTGAAGGCCTATGCCGATCCGGTGCCGCTGTTCCAGCGCTATGGCGCGGAGGATCAGCTGACCGCGATGTACGATCCCGTCGTCCAGCTGCGTTCGGGTGGCTACATCGTCATCAACCCGACCGAGGCACTGGTGTCGATCGACATCAACTCGGGCCGTTCCACCAAGGAATACGGGATCGAGGCGACCGCGCTCAACACCAACCTTGAGGCTGCACGCGAGATCGCCCGCCAGTTGCGCCTGCGCGACATGGCCGGGCTGGTCGTGATCGACTTCATCGACATGGAGCACGGGTCGAACGTGCGTAAGGTCGAAAAGGCGATGAAGGACGCGCTGAAGGACGATCGTGCGCGCATCCAGGTCGGCCGCATCTCCAGCTTCGGCCTGATGGAGATGAGCCGCCAGCGCCTGCGCACCGGCGTGCTCGAAGCCAGCACCCGGATCTGCCCGCATTGCGACGGCACCGGCTTGGTGCGCACCGCAAGCTCCGCCGGTCTTGCCGCGCTGCGCCTGATCGAGGACGAGGCCGCCAAGGGCCGCGGATCGATCATCACGCTGTTCGCCAGCACCGAGGCGGCGGTCTACCTGCTCAACGTCAAGCGGGCCGATCTCGGCGAGATCGAATACCGCTACGGCGTCCGCGTGGAAGTCATCCCCGAGGGTGAGAACGAAGGCGCCAAGATGCGCGTCATCTCCAGCGGCCCCCGCCCCGAGGCACCGCCGCGGTTCGACCCGATCCTGATCGAGGACGACGATCTCGACCTCGTCGAGGAAGAGGACGAGATCGAGGAAGAGGACGCCGCCGAGGACGAGGACGTGTCCGGCGAGCGTGAGGATAGCGGCGCCGAAGCACGGGCTGACGATGGCGATGGCCGCCGCAAGCGCCGCCGCCGTCGCCGCGGACGCGATCGCGATCGGACCGACGCCCCTGCGGTCGACGAAACCGCGCTTGCCGAGGACGTCGCCGAGGAAGCCTCATCTGAGCCGTTCGAAACGGTGGATGAAGCCGGTGAAGATGTGGACGACGAACTCGACGGCGAAGCCGAGGGCGAGGCGACCACTGCCGAGGATGGCGACGAGGCACCGCGCAAGCGCCGCCGTCGTGGTCGTCGTCGTCGTGGCGGTCGTGGTCGTTCGGACGAGGCGGGCGAAGGCGGCGAGAACGCGGCGGGCGGATCGGATGACGATCTGCCGGCCGAAGCGACGTCGCAGGACGTCGAGATGGTGACGGCCGAGATCGCCGAGACCGAGCTCGACAAGGCCGACGCCGAAGCGCCGTATCCGGCCGCATCCGCACCCGATGCCGAAGCGGAAGAGCCGGTCGCACTGGCCAGCAACGCTGACGTCGCCATTGCGCCGTATGCGCCCGAGCCGGAACTGGCGCCGGTCGCGGCAGCGCCCAAGCGTACGCGCCGCAAGAAGGCGGATGCCGACGCTCCGGCCGGCATCGAGGCACCCGTCGAGACAGCGACCGGCGACGAGGCGAAGCCCAAGCGCACCCGCCGCAAGAAGGCGGATGTCGAGGCCGAGCCTGTCGCCACGGTGGCCGCCGATGCCGAGGTGAAGCCCAAGCGGACTCGCCGCAAGAAAGCCGATGTCGAGGCGGAATTGGCCGGCGAAGCCGCTCCGCAGGCCGATGTAAGCGAACCGGCCGTGCAGCCCGAGCAGGCTGCCGAGCAGGCCCCTGTGCAGGACAGCGTACCGGTCGAAGCAGCGGCATCGGACGAAGCGATTTCGACCGAAGTGGCCAGCGACAACGGCGGCGACGAGACGGCAGACGCCGGCTCGCCCCGCCGCGGCTGGTGGCAGCGTACGTTCGGCGCCTGACGCCTCGAGCGCCGCATCCCCCGCCTGAATGCGGGGATGCGGCGCCGGCTGGTGAATGAAAAAACCCGGCGTTCCCATCTGCGGGAACGCCGGGTTTTTCATGAGACGAAGGCCGGCCGCGTAACCGCGGCCGACCGGATTTCAGACCATGCCGAGCGATGCCAGCGCGCCGCCATCGACGCGCAAGTCGACACCGGTGATGAAGCTGGCCTTGGGCCCACAGAGGAACACCGCCGCCGCCGCCAGTTCCTCCGGTCGGCCGAGCCGCGGCAGGGCGGAACCCTCACGCATGGCGCGCGTGTGATCGTTCTCCTCGCCCGCGGTCATCGCGGTATCGATCAGTCCCGGCGACATCGACACGATCCGCGCGCCGCGCGCGCCGAAGCTCTTCGCCTCGCGCCGGGCGATGGCGCGCACCGCGCGCTTCGACAGCGTATAGGCGATCCCGGTATTGTCATTGACGAAGTGACGCAGCGCAGCGCTGCCACCTTCGGGCAGCGGCCCCTCGAACGCGGCGTCGGCTTCGGGCGACATCGAGAAGAAGCTGGCCATCGATGCGAACAGGCACACGCCCGCCCCATCGGTCACATGGGGGCGGATCGCATCGACCAGCATCTGCGTCGCATCGAGGTTGATCGTCAGGATCGAGTTGGCATCGGTCATCTGCGGTGAGACGCCGGCGGTGTGGATCAGTGCGCCGATGCCGCGTCCGCCGACCTTGGCGATCAGCGCTTCGTAGAACGCAGGATCGGTGATCTGGCCCGCGAGCACCTCGACGCTCTTGCCCGTGGCGCGCAGTTCGGCGGCAACCGGCTCGAGCCGTTCTTCGCTGAGGTCGCACAGGATCAGCTCGTCCCAGCCGTCCTCGGCCAGCAGCCTGGCACTGGGCGCGCCCATGCCACCGGCCGCCCCCGTCACGATCGCCACCCCGGCGGCGCGTTGTCCGTCTGCCATACACTCTCCCTCTTCCGGATTGCCGCCCGTCCGGGCCGGCTTCCCGGCAGCGGTGACGCAGCGGCCGCGGAGCGTCAAGCACTTGGCAGCAGCGGCCATGCCCCCCTATGCGCGCACCGACATGCCGGGCCAAAGGAGAAGCCGCCGTGACCGACGCCGTCCTCTATGCGACTGATGATCAAGGAATCGTCACGCTGACGCTCAACCGCCCCGACTTGCGCAATCCGATCTCCGATCCCGAGATGATCGAGACGCTGCTCGCCGCGCTGGGCCGGCTGGAGCGTGACGAGGCGGCGCGGGTCGCGATCCTTACCGGGGCGGGCAAAGGCTTCTCCTCGGGCGGCAACATTCAGCAGATGCGCGCAGGCGGCAACCTCAACACCGGCGTGCCGGCGCGCACCCGCATCGCCTACAAGCAGGGGATTCAGCGCCTGCCGCTCGCCTTTGCCGCCCTCGAAGTGCCGGTGATCGCCGCGGTGAACGGCGCGGCGATGGGGGCCGGCTGCGATCTTGCCTGCATGTGCGACCTGCGCATCGCGGGGGAGAGCGCCAGGTTCGCCGAGAGCTTCGTCAAGCTCGGCCTGATCGCCGGAGACGGTGGCGCCTGGCTGCTACCGCGCGTGATCGGCTGGTCGAAAGCGGCTGAGATGGCGCTGACCGGCGATCCGATCGACGCCGCCGATGCGCTCGCCTGCGGCTTGGTCGGCAAGGTGGTGCCCGACGCCGAACTGCTCGACGCCGCGCATGCCCTCGCCCGCAGGATCGCCGCCAACCCGCGCCATGCCGTGCGCATGACCAAGCGCCTGCTATGGGAAGGCCGCCGCGCCGACCTGCCCACCCTGCTCGACATGGCCGCCGCCATGCAGGCGACGGCGCATGCGACCGCGGATCATGCAGAGGCGGTCGATGCGTTTCTTGCGAAGCGAAAGCCGAACTTCACAGGCACATGATCGGATGATCCACACAATGTGATCGAAGCGACTTGTCATCACACTGTGATGTGCTAGTCGGTCTGCATGGCTTCAAACATTATCGAGAGCGTCCGTACGCTCGTCACCGCCGGCTCCATGACGCGCGCTGGCCTCGCCCGCGCGGCCGGGCTCCACGCCAACACCTTGCGCGACTGTACCGAGCCGGACTGGAATCCGACGGCAGAGACACTGGGCAAGCTCGAACGATTCCTGTTCGCCAATGACGATCGTCCCGTGCTGGTGCCGATCGAGGAGATCATCGACGAGGCGCGCAACGGCCGCATGTTCGTGCTGGTCGATGACGAGGATCGCGAGAACGAAGGCGACCTGATCATCCCGGCGCAGATGGCGACGCCGTCGGCGATCAACTTCATGGCGACTCACGGCCGCGGCCTGATCTGCCTGGCGATGACGGGAACGCGGGTCGAGCAGCTCGGCCTGCCATTGATGAGCCCGGCCAACGGGACGCGGCACGAAACCGCGTTCACCGTCTCGATCGAGGCGCGCGACGGCGTGACCACCGGGATCAGCGCCGCTGACCGCGCGCGCACCGTCAGCGTCGCGATCGACGGCACCAAGGATCGCGCCGATATCGTAAGCCCCGGCCACGTCTTTCCGCTCCGGGCACGCGATGGCGGCGTGCTGGTGCGCGCCGGCCATACCGAGGCGGCGGTCGACATCTCGCGGCTGGCGGGGCTCAATCCATCGGGCGTGATCTGCGAGATCATGCGCGAGGACGGCAGCATGGCGCGGCTGGACGACTTGGTCGGCTTCGCGCGGCTGCACGACCTCAAGATCGGCACGATCCGCGACCTGATCGCCTATCGCCACCGGCATGACCGGCTCGTCGACAAGCGTAACGAGATCACCTTCACCAGCCGCTGGGGCGGGATGTGGCGGGCCGTCACCTATCACAATCGCGCGACCGGGGATGAGACGGTGGCGCTGGTCAAGGGGCGGATCGACCCGACTCAGCCGACGCTTGTGCGGATGCACACATTGTCGATGTTTGCCGATATCTTTGCCGAGGCAGGCGATCGCTCCGACCTGCTGCAGCAGTCGATGGAGATGATCGCGCAGGAAGGAACCGGCGTGATCGTGGTCATCAACCGGCCGATGCAGCGCACGATGAGCGCGGCCGTCAGCCTGAAGGGCCGCTACCGCGCGGGCGAGACGCCGCCGGTCGAGGAATTGCGCGACTATGGCGTCGGCGCGCAGATCCTGGCGGAACTGGGCGTCCACGACATGATCCTGCTGACCAACACGCATCACACGCTGGTGGCGCTGGAAGGCTATGGCCTGTCGATCGTCGGCGAGCGCGCGATCGATGCCGCGCCTGAAGTCGCCTGAAGCCATCCGCCGCCTGGCGCGTTATTCCGCCGATCGATTGGCATAGAAAGAGATATTTATGGGCAAGCTGCTGATCGTCGAGGCTCGGTTCTACGACCATCTGAACGACAAGCTGATTGCCGGCGCACGCGCGGCGATCAAGGCGGCGGGGCACAAGTCCGAGACCGTGACCGTGCCGGGCGCGCTGGAGATCCCCGCGGCGATCGCGCTGGCGGACGGAACCGGCGATTACGACGGCTATGTCGCGATCGGCGCGGTCATCCGCGGCGAGACTTATCATTTCGAGATCGTCGCCGGGGAAAGCGCACGCGGGATCATGGCGCTGACCATGGACGGAGTCGCGATCGGCAACGGCATCCTAACCGTCGAGAACGAGGCGCAGGCGCTGGTCCGCGCCGATCCGGCGCAAAAGGACAAGGGCGGCGAGGCGGCGAAGGCGGCGCTGGCGTTGATGGCATTGAAGGAGCGATTCGGTGGTTGAGACGACAGCGCAGACGACCGGGCATCCGTCCGTCGCCGGCATCCGGCTGGTGTTCGGCGGCAACGTGTTCGGCTGGACGATCGACCAGGACCAGAGCTTCCGCGTGCTCGACGCCTTCTACGAGGCGGGCGGCCGGATGATCGACAGCGCCGAGGGCTATTCGTCCTGGGTGCCCGGCAACAAGGGCGGTGAGTCGGAGACGATCATCGGCGCCTGGCTGGAGGCGCGCGGGGTGCGCGCCGACATGCGGATCGCGACCAAGACCGGCATGGGCGGGCCGCCCTATGCCTATCAGGCGGACAAGGTCGCCCGCGCGCTGGCTGGATCGCTGGAACGGCTGCGCACCGACTATCTCGACCTCTACTATGCGCACCGCGACGATCAC
Organism: Dryas drummondii; assembly: GCA_003254865.1. Classification (NCBI taxonomy): domain Eukaryota; kingdom Viridiplantae; phylum Streptophyta; class Magnoliopsida; order Rosales; family Rosaceae; genus Dryas; species Dryas drummondii. Next base: position 112,319 of record QANW01010075.1, on the reverse strand, counting down.
ACCACGCCGCTGGAGGAACTCGTCACCGCCTATGACGATGCTTTCCGCAAGGGCACGGTGCGAGAGATCGGCGCCTCGAATTACACCGCCGATCGTTTGCAAGCCTTGCTCGACACCGCACGGCAGCTCGGCGCGCAGCCGGTCACCGTGCTGCAACCCGAGTACAACCTCGTCATGCGTGGCGACTATGAAGGCGCGTTGCAGAACCTGTGCGTCGCGCGCGGCATCGCGGTGCTGCCGTTCTACGGTCTTGCCTCGGGCTTTCTCAGCGGCAAGTACCGCAAGCCTGACGACTTCGCCGGACATGCCCGCGCGCATGCGCTGGAGCAGGCGGCCAAGGCCGGCGGCTGGGACGTGCTGGCGGTGATGGACGACATCGTGCGCGACACCGGCGCCAGTCATGCGCAGATTGCGGTGGCGTGGCTCAACGCCCAGCCGGGGATCGCCGCACCGTTGATGAGCGCGACCTCGGTCGAACAGCTCAAGCAACTGGTGGAGGCGGTATCGCTGGTGCTGACGCCCGATCAGGTGAAGGCTCTGGATGGAGCTGCCCAGGCCGGCACCGCGGGCTGATCCGCGTGCGGCCGCGCATCGTGATCTTCGGGCTTGGCTATACGGCCAGCCGCATCGGTGATGCCTTGAACGCGCGCGGCTGGGAGGTGATCTCCACCGGACGTGACGGCACGTTGCGCTTCGATGATGGCGGCAACGTCCGGCTGGCGCTCGCCGACGCCGGCCATGTCCTGTCCTCGGTTCCGCCCGATGGCGAGGGCGCCGACCCGGTGCTCGCGACCTACGGCGATGCGCTGGCCGAAAAGGCGCTCAGCTATCTGTCCTCGACCGGCGTCTATGGCGATGCCGCGGGGGCCTGGGTCGATGAGAGCGCGCCGACCGGCACCGGTCGCCGTTCTGCCCGCGCCGATTGCGACGCCGCCTGGCTGGCAAAGGGTGCAAGGGTACTGCGGCTACCGGGGATCTACGGTCCGGGCCGCAGCGCGCTCGACCGAGTGCGCGAGGGCAAGGCGCATCGCATCGACCTGCCCGGCCAGGTATTCAGCCGCGTCCATGTCGACGATATCGTCTCCGGCGTGCTGCTCGCGCTCGATGCGCCGCCGGGGGCGTACAACCTGGCGGACGATCTGCCGTCGAGCCAGAACGCGGTGATCGAGGAAGCCTCACGCCTGCTCGGGCTGGAACCGCCGCCGGTGCTGACGCTGGAGGAGGCGCGGCTGTCGCCGATGGCGCGCGGGTTCTATGCCGAGAACCGCCGTGTCGCCAACGGCAAGGCGCGGCGGGTGCTCGGCTGGCGGCCGCGCTATCGCGACTACCGCGAGGGGCTGGCGGCCCTGTCCCGCGCGGACGAACCGCGGCCCGACAGCGCAATGCCGAGCCCGACCAGCGCCAGCACGGCGCCGGCCGACGCCAGCGTGGTCCAGCGATAGCCCTCGAACAGCGTCGACAACGCCATCGCCACCACCGGCACGGCGACGCTGTTGTATGCCGCCCGGCCCGCACCGATCGTGCGGATCAGCATGAAATAGAGCGGAAAGGTGATGACCGAGCCGAAGATCGCCAGATAGGCGGTGCCGGCGAGGAACGTGGGCCGTGCATCGAACGTCGGCGGGCCGGAGACGATCCACGACATCGCCGCATCGACCAGAGTGCCGATCAGCATCCCCCAGGCGATCAGCGGCACCACCTGTTGGCGCCGTCCGGTCTCGGTCGCCTGCGCGATGTTCGAGACCGAGGCACTGAGCAGTCCGCCGATCGCCAGCAGCGCGCCCAGCATGACGTCGTCACCCGGCAGGCCCGACGCGCTGACATCGCGATATTCGTGGAGCAGCAGGAGCCCGATGCCGCAGATCGCCACCGCCGACCCGGCCAGGAACTGTCGCGTCACATGCTGACCCAGCACCACGCGCGCCAGCAGCGCGTTGGGAACCAGCAGCAGCGCATAGATCACCGCGACGAGGCCCGAGGTCAGATGCTGTTCGGCGCGATAGACGAACTGGAAATTGGCGCAGAACTGCGCGACGCCGACGATCGCGGCGATCCCCAGCCCCTCCCGCGACAGCCGCAGCGATTCGCCCCGCCACAGTGCCAGCGCGACCATGCCGATGGTGGCGATGAGGAAGCGGTACGTCACCGTCCAGCCGGCAGGCACGGTGCTGACCTGATCGCGGATCACCAGCCAGGTCGAACCCCAGATCAGCGTGACGATCAGGAACGGCACCAGCACGCGCGCGCGCAGCATGTCGGACCCGGCGGGCGGATGCTCGCTCACGATACGTGTCTCACAGGCAAGCGATCGCGCGGGCCAGCGCCGCCGCATGTGCATGTGGCGTGTCCCAGCCACAGACCATGCGCGCGGCATCGCCGTTCCAGTCGTAGAACGCGAAGCCTTGCGCGCGCAGCGCGGCGCGCTCGGCCGCCGACATCGCGATGAATATCTCGTTCGCCTCTACCGGGTGCAGCAGCCGCGCACCCGCAGCGCCGGCGATCTCCTGCGCCGCGGCATTGGCGGCGCGCGCGTTGGCGAGCCAGACGTCGCCTTCGAGCATGCCGAGGATCTGCGCGGCGAGATAGCGGCCTTTCGACTGCAAGTGTCCGGCGCGCTTGCGGCGATACCGCATGGCGTCGGCAACCGCGGGATCGAAGTAGACGATCGCTTCTGCCCCCATGCCGCCGTTCTTTACGAAGCCGAAGCTGAGCACGTCGGCATCGCCGCAGGCCTGCGCCGGCGTGCAGCCGAGGAAGGCGACCGCATTGGCGAAGCGCGCGCCATCGACATGCAACGCCAGTCCATGCGCGCGCGCGCAGGCGGAGACCGCGGCCAGTTCGTCCGGCCGATAGACCCGGCCATACTCGCTCGCCTGCGTGATCGAGATCGCATGCGGCTGTACCCGGTGGACGTCGGGGCGGATCGGATCAATGACCGCGCGGATATCCTGCGGGGTCAGCTTGGCGCCCTCCCCCTCCCCCAGCAGCAGCTTGGCGCCATGGAGGTAGAATCCCGGCGCGCCGCACTCGTCCGCCTCGATATGCGCCAGCCGATGGCAGACGACGCCGCCTTCGGGGGGAACATAGGGCGCGAGCGCCAGACAGTTGGCAGCGGTGCCGGTCGCCACCCACAGCACCGCGCAGGGACGGCCGAACAGGTCGGCGAACGTCTCGTCCAGCCGGCGGCTCAGCGCATCGCCGTCATACGGCGCATCAGGCGCATCCGCCGCCTGCATCGCGCGCCAGACCGCGGGATGAACCGAGGCGGCATTGTCTGAATTGAACTGCATGGTCGCTCCAGCGTTGGTGGCAGCAGACACCTGCGTCAAGCGAAGGAGCGCATATGGACGGACTTACCATCACTCGCCACGAATCGAGCGATGCCGGCGAGTACCACGCGCATGTCCCCGGCAGCGAGGCGATCGGCCGGCTGACCTGGGTCGCGCGCGGCGACGTGCGGATCGCCGAGCATACGCTGGTCCCGCCCGAGATCGGCGGCCGGGGTGTCGCGGCCAGGCTGGTCGAGGCGATGATCGACGATGCGCGCGCGCAGGGTTTCCGGATCGTGCCGGCCTGCAGCTACGTCGCGGTGGCGTTCAGACGGCATCCGGAATGGGCGGATTTGCAGGCGTAAGGCGGACCTGATCCTCCCCGTGAACGGGGAGCATCAGAGTGTACGTTCCTTCAGCACCATCTCGGCGATCGCATAGGTCCGTTCGTTATCGACATCGATCGCTTGCGCCCCATCTGCCGGCACCAGAGCGCGAAACCGCAGGCGGAAGCGGCGCGAGGCGAGCTTCATCGCGCCGGCGAGCGTGATCAGCCGGAACCGCATCAGCAGGATGTTGAGCACGCCGAACGCGCGCACCAGCCGGGCGGGGTTCTTCATGAACTGCCCGCCTTCGCGAAAGATGTCCGCCGCGCGGAACGCGTGGCGCCCGGCGACGCCATACAGGTTGCAGTTGGCATAGCCGCCGTCGCGGAACTCATAGAACCGGCGCTGCGCCTGGGGATGAATCGCCAGCACCGAGGCCTGCGTCGCCAGGTTGGCGACCACGTCCACCTCACGCAGCGCGGCTAGCGTCTGCTCGACCGAGGCGCGACTCATCAGCACGTTGTCGGCGGTGGTGATCAGGAACGGCGCCTGCTGGCCGTCGACGGCGGCGAGCATCGAGTCGACGATGTTGGCGGACGATGCCAGGCAGCCGATGTCCATGCCCCGGTCGCGCCACGGCGCAAGCAGGGCATCGAGCGTGGCATGCATTTCGGGCTCCACCGCGATCCGCACCGCCGCCAGTCCCGGCACGCCGGCCAGCACATCGACGACATGGACGATCAGCGGCCGACCGGCGATCGGCGCAATGCACTTGTGGCTGACGCCGGCCCGCTCAGCGATCGGGTTGATCACGCCGGCACGCTGCGCCGCCAGGATCACGACGCTGAACGGCTGGTTCGCCGATACCGTCATTGTCGCGCCATCAGGCCGTGGCGGGTCAGGCTTTGCGCGACCAGCGATTCGATCAGATCGTGCTGGGTCCAGCCCATCAGCGCGGCGGAGCGGCCATAGACCTTCTGCGACCACAGGTTGCACTGGAGGTTGACCTCCAGCAGGTTGACCTCGCCGGTGGTCTCGTCGAACCGGAATTCGAAACGGCCGTAATCGAAGGGGCGGAACACCTCGGCCATCGCCTCGGTCATCGCGCGCACCTGCGGCCAGACGTCCGAAGCCTCGAACGCGACCAGCTCGTACTTGCTCTTGCGGTCGACGAGGTCGCGCTTCTCCTCGTGGCTGCGCAGCGCGGTCGGATCGGCCTGCCGGAACAGCATCGGCGGCATGATGAACGGCGCGCCGTCGATCTCCAGCACCGGCACCTCGATGTCGCTGCCGTTCATGAACGGCTCGACCAGCGCATCGTATCCTTGCGCATGGATCGCCTGCACCGCCGCATGGACCCCCGCCCAGTCGGAGGCATCGCCGACGCCCCAACTGGCCGAGCTGTTGTTCGGCTTGATCACCCAGCGGCTCGCCCGGGGGCAGCGCGCCTCCTCGATCGGCGCACCCGCGCGGTAGACCGCCCAGGGGCAGGTCTTCACCCCGCGGCCGACGCCCTCAAGCTTGGTCAGGTGCTTGTCGTCCGCGATCCCGCGCACGATCGGGTTGGCGCCAAGATACGGCAGGCCGAGCCGGTTGCACAGCAGCGGTACCAGCATCTCCGAGTTGAAGAAGCCGGCGCGGTTGAGCAGCGGGAAAACGAAATCGGCGTCTGGCTGGGTGAACAGCACCTCGTGGCTGTTGGCCACGCGCAACTGATCGAACAAGTCGCCCAGGATCACCCGCATCTCGTGATGATAGGGCGAATGGTTGCCGTCCACGGCATCGAGCCCGCCGCCGGAAAGCGCATGCTTGGCGATGAACAGCAGCTTGAGCTCGGCCCTGGTCTTGGCCGCAAGTCGCAGCGGTTCAACCATGTTCACTCCTTGAAACCATAGGACCGGACAGGCGGTGACCGGACAGGCCGGGCGCCATAACGGCTGGGTTATCCCGTTGGCAATTTACCATTTGTCGTGCACGCGCCTATAGGGCTGCCCCTGATCGCTTTCCAATCCCGGCAGGACCGCTTGACCGAAACTATCGCAGATCGACTGGCCGGTTTGATGACACAAGGCGGGGATGCGCGCATCGTGCTGGATCCCGCGTCCGGCCTCAACCGCTATCACAGTGCTCCGCGCCCGACAGAGAACGTGCTGGCGTTTGCATCGTCGACCGCCAACGATATCGGCCACGATGCCATGGCGCACCTCATCGCCCGTCACCCCGATGGCGGCGGTTCGCTGGTGAGCGACGCCGCCTATGACGCCTGCCTCGATGATTTGCGCGCCCGCATCCGTGAGGCGTATGCGCTCGATCCCGACACCGACGTGCTGTTCGCGCCGTCCGGCACCGATCTCGAATATGTCGGGCTGCTCGCCGTCGCGGCGCGCCGCCGGGGCGGCATCGTCAACCTGCTGCTCGGCGCGGACGAGGTCGGATCTGGCTGCATCCACAGCGCCGACGGGCGGTTCTTCGCCCACGAGACGGCGCTGGGGCTTCCGGCGACGCCGGGCGAGCCGGTTGCCGGACTGCCGGCGATCAAGCTGGCCGATCAGCCGGTGCGCGATGGCGATGGCGCCGCACGCACCAGCGCGGCGATCCTGGCGGCGATGGTGCGCACGGTGGAGGACGCAATCGAACAGGATCGCTCCCCGGTCATCCATGTCGTCCACGGATCGAAGACCGGGCTGGTGCTGCCCCGACTGGAGCACATCGACGCCTTGCGCGATCGCTTCGGAGACGAGGTGACGTTCGTCGTCGATGCCTGTCAGGCGCGGATCACCAGCGCGGCGGTGCAGGCGTTCCTGCGCCGCGGCATGATCGTGTTCCTGACCGGATCGAAGTTCATGGGCGGCCCGCCGTTTAGCGGCTTCGCGCTGCTGCCCCCCGGCATCGCCGCCAGGGCTGCTCCCCCTGCGGCCGGCATGGCGCGTATTTTCCGCCGCGCCGAGTTTCCGCAAGCCTGGCCGGGTCGCGATCGCCTGCCCGCCGGCGGCAACCCCGGGCTGGCGTTGCGGTTAAGCGCTTCGTTATTCGAGCTGGCGCGTTTTCAGCGAATTGCGCCCGAACGGCTGGCGAGCGCGATCCTCGCCTTCGATGCCGCCACCGATACGCTCGCCGCCGCGATCGGTGCGCGCAAGATCCGCGGCGGGTCGGCCGACGGCCTGCGGGCGATCGACCATCCGGCGGAGATGCTGACGCTGACCACGCTCGACCTCAGCCATTGCCGGCAGGACGGCACGGTGCTGACCTTTGACGATGCGACGGGCATCCACCGCGATCTGATCGCCGACGGCATCCGCCTCGGCCAGCCGGTCCGCTGCGTGCGGATCGCCGATGGACCGCAGGCGGGCGCCTGGGGCGCGACGCTGCGCGTCGGCCTGTCGATGCCGCAAGTGGCGATGCTTGATGCGATGGAGGTGGATGCGGCGCGCGGCTGGCTCGATGCCGCGATGACCCGGATCGCCGATGCGCTCCACGCGCGTCTGGTCGGCACGATACCGACAGCGACGCCGCCTGCGCCCGGAAGCGTATCCTGCGCGTGAACCGGCTGCTCGCCCGTTTCCGCTCTGCCCCGGCCGCGGTCATCGTGGTCACGCAGAACTTCGGCTGGATGGTCGCCAGCCGCGGAGTCGCGGCGGTGTTCAGCCTGGTCTACCTGGCGATCGTCACCCGCTCGCTGGGGGTCGTCGGCTTCGGCCGTTTCGCGCTGATCACCGGCGCGGCGCAGCTTCTCTCCAGCCTGCTCGCGTTCCAGACCTGGCAGATCATCGTCCAGTACGGCGTCGCGCATCTCGAGGCCGATGACGAGCTGCGCCTCGCCCGCTTGTACCGTGCCGCATTGCTGCTCGATGTGCTGAGCGCCGTCCTGGGCATCGTCGCGGCGGGGATCATCCTGCACTTCTTTTCCGACATGCTCGGGCTGAAGGACACGCTGGCGCGCGCGACGATGATCTTCAACGCGGTGATGGTGCTGTCGGTCCGCTCGACCCCGGTCGGCATCCTGCGGCTGCGCGATCGCTTCAGCCTGGCCGCCGCGGCGGACAGCGCGACGCCGACCTTCCGGCTGGTCGGCGCGATCGCGGTCGGGCTGGTCCACCCCACCGTGCAGGGGTTCCTGATCGCCGGCCGCNTCGAAGGACTTGGCGCCATGGTCGCGCGCACCGTGCGCTGGGCGCTGGCGGTCAGCATCGCGGTGTTCGGCATCGTCCTGGCACTCGGCCATCCGGTGCTGCAGCTGATCGGCGGGCGGGCATTCGGTGGCGGCTATGCCAGCCTGCTCTGGCTGGCGGCGGCTGGCTGCATCGATCTTGTCATCGTCACGTTCGAACCCAGCATCGCTGCCGCCGATCGCGCGCATCTGGCGCTTTACGCCCGGCTGGCGGCCACCGGCGCACTGATCGGCGGTGCGTTCCTGCTGGAGCCGATCATGGGCGCCAATGGCGTCGCCGCAGCGGTCTTCCTCAACGGGGTGACACAGGCGCTGCTTCTTGGCATAGTGATCGCTTGGATGGTGCGCGCGGGAACTCGTTCGCAGACGAGGAGTTGACGCACGATGGACCGAACGATGCTGGCCCGGCAGCAGGACCGGCACATTCCGTTCGCCGAACGTGCCGCCAGCCTTCAGAACTCCGGCACTCGCCCCTATAACGCGCCCTCGCCGCGGATCGGGTTGATCCGCAACCCGCGCAGTCACCGCAACAAGCGTGCGGACACCGATCGCGCCGTGTTGTCGCGCGTGCCCCCGTCGGTCACGCTGTCGATGCCGGCAGATCACGATGCGTTGATCGCCGCGCTCGAAGGCTTCGTCGCTGACGGGATCGATGTACTGGCGATCGATGGCGGCGATGGCACCGTGCGCGACGTACTGACCGCCGGTGCCGCCGTATTCGGCGATCGCTGGCCGGACCTGCTGCTGGTGCCGAAGGGCAAGACCAATGCGCTGGCGATCGATCTGCGATTGCCCAACAAGTGGCAGCTGGCCGATGGGCTGGAGGCGCTGCGCACCGGCCGCACGGTCGTCCGCCGCCCGCTGGTGGTGGAGCGCGCCGATGGCAGCCAGGATCCGCTGCTGGGCTTCATCTTCGGCGCGGGCGCGTTCAACGCCGCGATTGACACCGGCCAGACCGCGCACCGCTTCGGCGCGTTCCAAGGCTTCGCGGTCGCCTGTACCGCGGCGATGGGCATGGCGCAGGCCCTGTTCGGCATCGGTGACAGCCCGTGGCGCCATGCCGCAAAGATGCGGATCACCGATGCGGGCACGGACCGGCCGGTCCATCGCAGCGAGCTCGGCACGCCCGACACGCGCTATCTGGCGATGTTCTCCTCGCTCGACGTGTTCCCGGCCGGCATCGCGCCGTTCAGGCTGAGCGGCCGCGGCATCCGTTATCTGCTGATCGATGCGCCGCTGCGCCGGGTGACCGCGCGGCTGCCGGCGATCCTGTGGGGCTCCGATCGCCCGAACCATCCGGCGATCGGCGTGCATCGCGGCGCGGGCGAAGCGTTCGTGCTCGACCTTGCTGAAGGGTTCATCCTTGATGGCGAGGCGTTCGCGCCGGGGCGCCTGCGGCTGCTGCAGGGGCCAGAGCTGCGCTTCATCGTTCCGTGACGCTGCCGTCCCCTGCCCGGCCGCTGCACCAACGGGTGGACGCGGCGCTCGACAAACCGATCATGCCCGAAGTCGCCGCGCTGGCCGCGCATCTGGCGCAGGCGTCAGGCGCGATCGCGGTATTGTTCTACGGCTCGAACCTGCGCACCCGATCGCTCGACGGGGTGATCGACTTCTACCTGCTCACCGCCGGTCCGCCCGAGCGCGGGATCTGGCCGCGCGTGCGCTATCACGAACATGCCGTCGCGGCCGCACGCNCGCTATCACGAACATGCCGTCGCTGGCCGCACGCTGCGCGCCAAGACCGCGACGATGACGCTGGCAACCTTTGCCGAGGCGGCCCGCGGCCGCCGCATCGACACGACGATCTGGACGCGCTTCGTCCAGCCGGTGGCGCTGGTGCAGGCGGCGGACACGGTGATCCGCCTAGCCGTGGCGAACGCGCTGGCGGATGCGGCGGTGACCGCCGCCCGTCTTGCCGCGGCGCTGGGTCCGGCTGCGGGCACGGAGGCGGATTACTGGGCGGCGCTGTTCCGAGCGACATACACGGCCGAGTTCCGCGTTGAACGACCGGGCCGCGAGCGCGCCATCCTGGAGGCGGCCCCTGAGCATTTCGCCGGACTGCTGCCGCTGGCGTGGCAGGCGGGCGGCATCGCTTTCTCGCAGGCGGAGAACCGGCTTCGGCCTGAACCGACCGCTGCTCAGCGGGACCGCACGCTGCGATGGTGGCGTCGCCGCCGCCGCGCGGGCCGCCCGCTCAACCTGCTGCGACTGGCGCGGGCGACGACGACGTTCGAAGGGGCGGCGCGCTATGCGGCGTGGAAGGTGGAGCGACACACCGGCGTGCCGGTGGCGTTGACCGCGCGGCACGATGCGCATCCGCTGCTCGCTGCCCCTGCGCTGCTACGCGCCCTATGGCGCGGGCGCAGACGGACGACCTGATCAGGGATAGCGCAGATTGATCCGCGTCGTCAGGTTGGTGCGCGGCACCTGCAGGCGCACCGATCCGAATGTCGGCAGGCCGGCAAAGGTCGACGGGTTGTTGGTAAAGCCGAAGCCTTCGGTCGGCATCCCCAGCCCGCTGCGGTCGAGCTTCCGGCTCGAATTCTCATCATGATAGACCGCCATGGCATAAACGCCGGGCTTGGGCACGAAGACGCAGACCGATGTGGTGCCGGCGCGCGCCGAGACGCGTGCGGTGAACAGCGAGCCGTGCCGCGCCAGGAAACGGCTGGAATCATCGGCATAGACCGATACCGCCATCAGCCCGTTGGCATTGCGCACGCCGGCGATGCTGACGTTGACCCAAGTCGCGGTCGGGGTTCCCTGGCAACCTTCGGGCGCGGCCAAAGCCGGCTCTGCTGCAGAGGCAAGCGCGCCGATCGCCAGTGCGGGGGTCAGCAGGGATCGCAGGGAACGAAGCTTCATCGGGGGATTGTCCATCTGACGGCGTGGGGCTCGGGCGCGCCATGGCCGAGACGGCGTGAACCCGCTGTTAATCCGGCGCGCTGCCGCTTTCGGTCAAGCGGCCATCTGCCAGCGTGAAGGTCCGGTCGGCCATCGCCGTCAATGCCCCGCGATGGCCGATGACCAGGATCGTCATCTGCGGGCGCAGCCGCGCGACGACCGCGGCGATCGCCGCCTCACTGCGCGGATCGAGCGCGCTCGTCGCCTCGTCCAGGATCAGCAGCTGCGGCCGGCGCAGCAGCGCGCGCGCCAGCACAATGCGTTGGCGCTCTCCGCCGGAAAGCGCGCGGCCGCCATCGCCGATCGCGGTGTCGATCCCGTCGGGCCAGCCCAGCACGAAGTCCGCCGCCGCCTGCCGCAAGGCGTCGGACATCCGCGCATCGTCGGCAGCACTGTCCGCCCAGCGCAGGTTGTCACGCACCGATCCGGCAGCGAGCCACGCGTCCTGCTGGACATAGGCGACGCTCTGCCGCCAGCCATGGCGGGCATCATCGGAGAGCGCGCGATCATCGATACGCAGCGTGCCCGCATCGGGCGCGAGGAGGCCGCCCAGCACGTCCGCCAAGGTGCTCTTGCCCGCACCCGATCGGCCGACCAGCGCGGCGATCGTACCCACCGGCAGCGTCAGCGAGACCTGATCGAGAGTCGGGGCGGCGGCCGTGGCGTAGCGCACGGTCACGTCCACCAGCCCGATCGACCGCCGTGCGATCGGCGCCGGTGCGGTCCCCGCCGGCTCACGCGCAGTGTCCGCCTGTGCGATCAGCCGCTGCACGGTATCCAGTGCCGGCAGCGCGTGGCGCCAGTTGCGCCATGTATGGTGCACCACCGCGATCAACGGCAGCGCGCGTAGCGCCAGCGCGACCAGCGGCAGGATCGCCGCCCCGGTCACGCCCCAATAGGTGACCGCCAGCCAGATCACGGCCGCCAGCATCGCCGCGCCGCCTGCCTGCAGGGCGATCTGCCCGCGCCCGAGATCGCGCAGGAACGCCAGCTCCGCGCCGCGCAACTCCGCCATCGCGCGGTGGCCATCGGCCATCGCGATATCCTCCCGCGCGAAACTGCGGACCACGCGCAACGCGCCCAGCCCTTCGTCGAACGTCGCATGGACGCCGCGCTGGGCCGCGCCCAGCCGATCGCCGTGCCGCCGCGCGCGGCCGCCGGTGCGGGCGTAGACCAGCAGCGCCCCGACGCCGCCGATGCCGGCGATCAGCGTCGCCAGCGGCGCGATCACCAGTGCGCCCAGCGTCAGCCCGGCAAGCGTCAGCGCCGTCGCCAGCGCGCCCAGTAATTGGGTCAGGCCGCCGCCGACCCGCTCCGCCTCGGTGATCAGCAGGCTGGCGCCGTCGCTGCGCCGCATCGCCGAAAGGGTCCGCCACTCGCAATGCAGCAGCGCGTCCCAGGCGCGGGCGCGCAGCCCGTCGACCACCGCCGAGACCAGCCGATGGCGTGCCATGTCGCGCGCCTGGTTCAGCAGCGCACGGGCCAGCACCAGCAGTACGAACAGCGCCAGCAACGGCCCCAGCGCCTGCGGCACGCCGATTCCGCCCAGAAGCCGCGCCGCCCGGCCCCCGACCGCACCCAGCCCCCCGGCACCTTGCCCCGCCAGCGCGGCGAGCAGCGGGACGAACAGCAGCAGGCCCATGCCTTCGATCAGCGCCGATCCCGCCATCAGCCCCAGCAACCGCAGCACGGCGGCGCGGTGGGGGCGAAGAAGGGCGGGCAGCGTCATCGCCTGCTTCATCGACGCTCGACCCGGGCAACGCAATCCGCATGCACGATCCGCCGCATCGCGCACGCGGGCTATCGCAAAGCGCGGCGCGATGGCATGAGCGCGCGCGGGATGGATCGGGCAACACCACAATCGGCCGCAGACGCCGGGCCGCGCTGGCACGAACGCGCGCTGGCGTGGCTGCATGGCGGCGTCATCGCTGCCTATGTACTGGCGATCGGGCTGGGCCTGTTCCTGCCGGTCTATACCGACGAGATTGGTTGGCGATTCCAGGAACGCGCCGGGTTCGACGGCGTCGACAAGATGTACAGTGACGGCTGCGGTCCGGGATCGCTGGCGCGGCCGCCGTGGTGGATGATGCCGCTGCGCATCGCCTCGGCGACGCTCAACGGCACCTTCGCCGCGCCGGTCTGGGTGCGTTTGTCGGGTATCCTCTACGCGCTGTTGTGGGGCGCAGCATTGCTTATGCTCTGCGCCCGGATCGCGCGCGATCGGGGGGAGCGGCTGGCGCTGGGGACGCTGGGCCTTGGGCTGCTGTGTCTTGCCAACACGCCGCTGCTGCTGGTGATGAGCCGGCCCGAGCAGCCGATCGTGCTGGCGGTCATAGCCGCGGTGCTGATCGTGCTGCCGCGTGGCGACAGGGAGCCTGGAGGCCGGGCGTGGCCGCGCGCGCTGGCGATTCTGCTGCTCGCCGGCGTGGCGCTGGCCTATCACGTCAAGGCGCTGATGACCGTGCCGCTGTTCGGCGCCGCCCTGCTCTATGCCGGAACCGATCGCCGCCGCATCGTGGTGCGCGCCGCCGGGATCGTCGTGCTCGCAGCGATGACGCTGTCGGCGATGCATTACTGGGCGGATCGGCTGGCCTGCCCCGGCGACGCCATCCTGCGCGCCGAATATGCGCGCAACAGCGCCGGGGTGGCGCTGGCCGAACTGCGATCGCCGGCCGACCTGCTGCCGGTGCTGTCCGGCCTGTGGCGGCACATGAACCCGTTCGCCTATGTCCGGCTCGCCGCGCCCGAGCCGCTGCCGCTGTCCGAATGGCTGCCTCCCCTGCAGATCGACCGGGTGGCGTCGCGCCACTGGCAGGGCGCGCTGACGCTGGCGTGGAGCATCGCGCTGGCGCTTGCCGCCATCGGTCTGCTGGGTGGTCTGGCGCGACTGCTCCGCCGCCGGTTGCCGCCTGCACGCGTCATTCTGTCGCTGGCAGTCGCGGCGGCGGTGTTCGGCTGGGGCGCGACACGGCTGATGCTCAATTTCTATGAGGCCAGCTTCATGCTGCCGCTGATGACGCTGGCGGTGGTGCTGGCGCTGGGCGGCACGCGGCTGGTGCCGCTGCGGTTCGCCGCCACGCCTGCCGCGATACTGCTCGGCATCGCCGGCATTGTCAGCGTGCTGATGACGATCGGCATTTGGCGCGCGTCGCTCACCCGCGCCTGGGGCGAAAGCGGCTATACCACGGCGCAGACTCACTCGGTGGCGATCGCCAATTTCGACCGGGTCCGCCGCGATGTCGCCGCCGCCCGGAGGCTTTGCGGCATCCCGCCACCGGAGCAGGCGCAAGGGCTGATGATCGACGATGTCACGTATTTCCCGATGATGGCGGCGCGGCTGCCGCAGCATCAGCTGGGTGTGGTCGGTCTGTGGCGCGGGACGATCGCCGATCCGATCGCCTATCTGCAAAGCCGGCGATCAAGCGGCGCGCTGGTCAGCTGCCGGCTGCTGCCCGCCGACCTCATGGCGCGTGCGCAGCGATCGGGCGACATCTGTTGTCTGGCGCCGCCGCGCTGGTAAGGCTCGATCCGTGCAGACCCAGACAACCCTCCCCGCCGAAACCCAGTTCGATCGCTATGCCGGCAGCTATGCCGACGAAGTGAACCGGTCGATCGCCTTCGTCGGCCTGAAGGTCGACTACTTCACGCGGGTGAAGGCGCACTATGCGCTCGATCTAATGAAGCGGCATTTCGGCCGGACCGACACCTTGCGGATGCTCGATGTCGGCTGCGGCACCGGCGGCAGCCACGCGCTGATCGGTGCCGGCGTCGCCGCGCTGCATGGCACCGACGTGTCCGGCGGTTCGATCGCCGAGGCGGCGCGCGCCAATCCGGGCGTCGCCTACCAGCCGTATGACGGCCAGCGCCTGCCCTATGACGATGGCGCGTTCGACGCGGTGATGACCGTCTGCGTCATGCACCACGTCCCGCCTGCGCAGTGGCCCGCCTTCGCGGCCGAACTGCATCGTGTCGTCCGCCCTGGCGGACTGGGCATGGTCTTTGAGCACAACCCGCTTAACCCGCTGACCCGCCGCGCGGTGTCGAACTGCGAATTCGATGCCGATGCAGTGCTGCTGTCGCAGCGCCGGACGCGCGCGCTGCTGAGCGGTGCGGGGTTTGCCACCGTCCGCTCATGCGCGATCCTCTCGGTGCCCAGCGTCGGCCCGCGCACGCGCGCACTGGACACCGCGCTCGGCCGCCTGAGCCTGGGCGCGCAATACGTCGCCACCGGGATCGCCAACGGGCCGCAATGAGCGCGATCGACCTCCCCCGTCGTTTCTACAAGAGCGGTCATCTGCTCGCCAAGATCGTGCGCTTCGCCGCCGTCGGCGTGCTGTCGGGGCTGGCCTACGGGGGGGTCACCGCGCTGCTGGTCAGCCGGGCGGGCATGCATCCGGTGCCCGCCAGCATCGCCGGCTATTGCGTTTCGGTACCGGTCAGCTTCGTTGGCCATCGGGGTTTCTCGTTCCGCAGCCGGGGCGACTGGCGCCGCGAGGCGCCGCGATTCGTGCTGATGCAGGCGCTGGGCCTTGCGGTCACCGCGCTCGCGATGGCCGGCGCGCTGCGGCTCGGCGCGGCGTATCAATGGGGCATGGCCGCAGCGGTGGTGCTGGTGCCGACCGCCAACTTCCTGATGATGAACTTCTGGGTGTTCCGGCCCGGTCAGACGCGAAAGCACGGCGCATGAAGCAGATCCTCAGCCACCCGGCGATCTACCAGCTCTATCAGGAACTGGGCGGCTTCTTCGCCGCACGTGTCGGCGCGATCCGGGATTACCTGCCGCTGGCGGCGGGCATGCGGGTGATCGATATCGGCTGCGGCCCAGGCCACATCGTCCGCCACCTGCCCCGCGGCATCGACTATGTCGGGCTCGACACCGATGCGGCGTCGGTGAAGTTCGCGCGGGCCAGATTCGGCGCGCGCGGCCGGTTCGAGTGCCGGCTGTTCGATGCCCGGGCGGTGGACGATCTCGGCCCGGCCGACGTGGTGATGATGAACGGCGTGATGCACCACATCGGTGACGCCGACCTTGTCGAGACGCTGCAACACATCGCCGCGGTGCTGAAGCCCGGCGGCGCGCTGTTCACGCTCGACGGCGCCTATGGTCCCGGCCAGTCGCGCGTGGAGCGCTGGCTGCTCGACAACGATCGCGGCGTCCATGTGCGCGAGGCGGCCGGCTACGAGCGGCTGCTGCGCGGCGTGTTTCCACAGGTCGAGATGCACGTCCGCCGCGACTATTCGCGCCTGCCCTATACCTTTGCGATCGCCGTCGCGCGGCCGGACGCGGGCGCGATGCAGGTGGCCGCGTGACGACCGCCGGATGATGACCTCGCTGCCGGGCGCCTATCGCGCCGACGTGGTCGTTCCCTGCTATAACGAGGAAGCGGTGCTGCCGCACTCGGTGCCGGTGATCCGCGAGACGCTGGCGGCGCTGGGCGCCGATCCCGGCAACCGCCTGTCGGGCTTTCGCCTGCTGCTGGTCGACGACGGCAGCCGCGATGCGACGTGGGACTTGATCGTCGGGTTCGCCGCCCAGCTCCCCGAAGTCTCGGGCCTCAGGCTGTCGCGCAATTTCGGCCACCAGTCGGCGATGCTCGCCGGGCTGCACCATGCCGATGCCGATGTCGTGCTGACGATGGATGCCGACCTGCAGGACGATATCGGCGCGATCGCCGCGATGATCGCCGCGTACGAGGGCGGCGCGCACCTAGCGCTCGGCGTGCGCAACGATCGCAGCAGCGACGCTGTGCGCAAGTCCGGCCCGGCGCGCGCCTATTACCGGCTACTGCGCACGATGGGCATCACCATCATCGAGGATCACGCCGACTTCCGGCTGATGTCCGCCGCCGCGCTGGCGGCGCTGCGCGAGTACCGCGAGGTCAACCTGTTCCTGCGCGGGCTGATCCCGCAGCTGGGTTTTCCGGTGACGCTGGTGCCCTACAAGCGCCAACCGCGGCTGCATGGCGAGACCAAGTATACTTTTGCCAAGATGCTGGGTCTAGCGCTGGACGGCGTGACCAGTTTCTCGGTCATGCCATTGCGGATCATCGCCATGCTGGGCGCGCTGATCTTTGGCGGCACGGTGCTGCTCAGCCTGATCCTGCTCTACCTCAAGCTGACCGAGGGCGACCGGCTGGTGCCCGGCTGGGCCTCGGTCGTGCTGCCGGTGCTGTTCCTCGGCGGGGTGCAGCTGCTGTCGATCGGCGTGCTGGGCGAATATGTCGGCAAGATCTACCTGGAGACCAAGCAGCGCCCGCGCTTCATCGTGCAGGAACAGGTCGGCGACTGACGATTCCGCTCAGACCGGTCGCGTCATCTCGCGCACGAAGCCGATCAGCCCGGTCTGCCGCGCGCGGCTCAAGCGTTCGGCCGCCAGGATCTGCACCACCTTGTCGAAACAGCGGTCGATATCGTCGTTGACCACGACATAGTCATAGCTGTCCCAATGGCTAATCTCCGCCTGCGCGCGCGCCATGCGCTGCGCGATGACCTCCGCACTGTCGGTGCCGCGTGCAGTCAGGCGGCGGCGCAACTCGTCGATGCTGGGCGGCAGCAGGAACACACGGACGACGTCGGTCTCCGCCTTCTGGTAAAGCTGCTGCGTGCCCTGCCAGTCGATATCGAACAGGAAGTCCTGGCCGGTACGCAGGCCCGCCTTGATGTGCGCCTTGGGCGTGCCATAGCGATGGCCGAAGACGTGCGCCCATTCCATCAGCTCGCCGTCGGCAACCATCCGGTCGAAGCCCGCAGGATCGGTGAAGAAGTAATCACGACCGTCGATCTCGCCCGGTCGCGGATCACGCGTGGTGGCGGATATCGACAGGCGGATGCGATCGTCGTGCGCCAGCAACCGCCGCGAGATCGTCGTCTTGCCCGCACCCGATGGCGAGGACAGGATGAACATCAACCCGCGCCGGAACAGCGCATCGTCATGAGTCGGGGGGGCGGGTCGGGTGGTCGCGTCCATGGCCGCTGATGGCGGCCGCGCGGGAACGAATCAACCCCCGTTCCGGCGGACGATCACTCGCCCTTGCGCGCCTGCTTGGCGATCTTGGCCTCACCCTCGACCTTGGCGTCGATCGTGCTCTTGCTACGATCGTAGAGCGTCTTGGCCAGCATCCCGCCGCCGACCAGCAGCGCGCCCGGCACCGAGCGGGTGGCGATGCGGCCCAGCGCAGCGCCGATCATCGTCTGCTTGAGCGTACGGCCGCGCGCGACCTTCTTCGCCTTGTGATCGCCATAGCGCTGGCCGAGCAGGGCACGCTCCACGCCCATCCGCAGCAGTTCGCCGCCGCTGCGCATGACGATGTCGGCGATGACCAGATTGGTCGCGGGATCGGGGCTGGGACCATGCGTCAGCGGGTCCTTGACCGCGCGGGCGACCTTCTCGGTCTGCTCCGGCTGCGCATCCTTGCGAGTTACCTTGGCGATCCGGGATTTGCTTGAGCCACCGAACTTGCCCGAACCGCTGCGCTTGCCGAATAATGCCATGCCATGCTCCCGCCGCCTGCGCCGGGGATGGGCGCGCGGCGCTATTTCTTCTTGCCGAAATCGACCGTGACGACGTTCGATCCGTCCTCGGGGGGCGTAACGCGCGCATCCCGCTCACGTTCCTCGCCCTCGACCGCATCGTTTTCCGCATCTTCGTGCGGCTCAGGGGCTTCCTCGCCGGCGATCGCCTGGAACTGGAGGCCGAAATCGACCGCCGGATCGACGAAGGCGGTAATCGCGGCGAACGGGACTTCCAGTTTGGCGGGGATCTGGTTGAACGTCAGCCCGACGCTGAAGCCGGTTTCGCCCACCTTCAGATCCCAGAACTTGTTCTGCAGCACGATGGTGATCTCGTCCGGAAACCGCTCCCGCAAGTGGCGGGGCACCGACACGCCGGGGGCGGTGGTCTTGAACGTGATGTAGAAATGGTGTCCGCCGGGAAGCGTGCCGTTCGACGCCTCGACCTGGCCCAGCACACGGCCGACTACCGCCCGCAGCGCCTCCTGCACGATCTCGTCATAAGGGATCAGGCTGTCTTGCGTGCTGTCGGTCATGTCTCGCGCTAGGTGGCGGCGCGGCGATAGCGGGTCAAGGCCCGTTTATCCGATCGTACGATAGGTGACGGCCCGTTTTGCCGGTTTGCCTGCATGCGCGCGCATGCCTATAGGCTGCCCATGCGCACAGCCCGGATCGCCCGCAAGACCAGCGAAACCGACATCGCGGTCGAAGTGAACCTCGACGGCAGCGGTGTCTATGACGTGCACACCGGCATCGGCTTCCTCGATCACATGATCGAACAGTTTGCCCGCCATTCGCTGATCGACATCACCTGCCACATCAAGGGCGACCTCCACGTCGACCAGCATCACACCACGGAAGACAGCGCGATCGCGATCGGCCAGGCGATCCATCAGGCGCTGGGCGACAAGGCCGGCATTGGCCGCTACGGCAGCGCCTATTCGCCGATGGACGAGACGCTGGCGCGCGTCGCGCTCGACATCTCGGGCCGGCCATACCTCGTGTGGAAGGCGGCGTTCAGCCAGCCGCGGCTGGGTGAGATGGATACCGAGCTGTTCGAGCACTGGTTCCACTCGATCGCGCAGGCCGCCGGCATCACGCTGCACATCGAGCTGCTGTACGGCGCCAACAACCATCACATCGTCGAGGCGATCTACAAGGGCTTCGCCCGCGCGATGCGCACCGCGGTGGAGCCCGACCTGCGCAAGGCCGGCGCGATCCCCTCGACCAAGGGCATGCTCGGTGGCTGATCCAACCGCAGTCCTCCCCGTTTACGGAGAGGTGGCAGTGCGCAGCGCTGACGGAGGGGGTCTTCGTTGGCATGCGACGTCGCGTCCGGATGCGCACCCCCTCCACCACCCTGCGGGCGGTCCTCCTCCCCGTGAACGGGGAGGATTGTACCCATGACCGAGGTCATCGCCCTGATCGATTACGGCGCGGGCAACCTCCACTCGGTGGCCAACGCGCTCAAGGCCGCCGGCGCCGAGGGCGTGCGGATCACCGCCGATCCCGACGTCGTCCGTGCCGCCGACCGTATCGTGCTGCCCGGCGTCGGCTCGTTCCGCGCCTGCGCCGAGGGTCTGCGCGCCTGCACCGGCCTGATCGAGGCGATGACCGAGCGGGTGGAGATCGGCGCCGCGCCGTTCCTCGGCATCTGCGTCGGCATGCAGCTGCTCGCCACCACCGGCGTCGAACATGGCGAGACGCCGGGGCTCGACTGGATCGCCGGCGAAGTGCGACTGGTCGAACGCAGCGACCCCACAATCAAGATCCCGCACATGGGCTGGAACGACGTCGCCCTGTCGCGCCACGCGCCGGCAGGCGACCTGATCGAGCCGGGCGAGGCCTATTTCCTCCACTCCTACGCCTTCGTCGCCGAAGAACCGCGCACGATCGCGGCGATGACCGACCACGGCGGCGGCATCACCGCCGCGGTGGCGCGCGACACCATCGTCGGCGTGCAGTTCCACCCGGAAAAGAGCCAGGGCTACGGGCTGGAGCTGCTGGCGCGGTTCCTGGATTGGAAGCCTTGAGGGAACGTCCCCGGGGCTGACGTTTTCCCGCCGCATGGCCTCTTTCGCGACCGACCGGCTCATCATCACTCCGCGCGACATCGATCTGTCGCGCTCGCCGCTGGCCGGCCGGTTCGATGCCGAGACTTATGTGCTGGGTGCGTTCAATCCCGGGCTGACCCGCCTGCCCAACGGCAACCTGCTGCTGATGGTGCGCGTGGCCGAGGCGCTGCGGCAGCCGGTGGTCGACGGGCATGTCCATTCGATCCGCTGGGACGACGGCGTCTATCGGCGCGATGCCTGGCCGGCGGCGGCGGTGGATTGCTCGGACGAGCGGCAGATCGGCATCCCTGACGAAGGCGGCTGGCCGGTGCTGGCGCTGACATCGCTGTCGTGGCTGCTGCCGGTCGAGCTGTCGCCCGATGGGCTGACGCCGATCGCGTTTCATTACGACCGCGCGATCGCGCCGATGCATGCCAACCAGTGCTACGGGATCGAGGATCCGCGCATCAGCCGCATCGGCGACCGCTGGTTGATGACCGTCTGCTCGGTCAGCCCGGAGCGGCAGGGCAGCACGCTCTATACCAGCACCGATGCGCTCGACTGGACATGCGAGGGGCTGGTGCTCGATCACCAGAACAAGGACATGCTGATCTTCGAGGGGCTGATCGGTGGTCACTACTGGGCGCAGACGCGGCCGCTGGGATCGCTGTGGTTCGCCTATCCGCCGGGCAGCGATTATCGCGCCGGTCCCTCGATCAACCTCGCCTCCTCTCCCGATGGACTGCACTGGCGGCCGCGGATGGAGCCCGGTATCCGCCCCCATGCCGCCACGCGATCGACGGCCCGGATGGGCGGTGGGGCGCCGCCGATCCTTACTGAAGTCGCCGGGCGGCGTGGCTGGCTCAGCCTGTGGCACGGCGTCGAGCCGAACGGCGGCCCCGGCATCTATCGCACCTACTGGTCGCTGCTCGACGAGCACGAGCCGTGGCGCGTGCTGGCAACCGATCACGCCGCGCTGATCGCCGCCGATGCCGACCTCACCGCGCCGATCGCCGATCTGATGTACCTTGCCGATATCGTCTTCACCACCGGCGTCGTCGATGCGGGCGATCACCTGATCGTCGCTTCGGGCGAGGCCGATCTCGCCTGCCGGATCACGCATGTGCCCCAGGATCGCCTGGCCTGACACTGGCGTTGACCCGCCGGCGCTGCTAGCGCCGCCGCCATGATCGTTTTCCCCGCCATCGACCTCAAGCAGGGTCAGGTCGTCCGCCTCGCCGAAGGCGACATGGACCGCGCCACCGTCTATGGCGATGACCCGGCGGCGCAGGCCCGCGCCTTTGCCGCCGCCGGCGCGAGCCACCTCCATGTCGTCGATCTCGACGGCTCGTTCGCCGGCCGGGCAGAGAACCGCGCCGCGGTCGAAAGCATCGTCGCCGCATTCCCCGGCCGGGTGCAGCTGGGCGGCGGCATCCGCGATGCCCGGACTGTCGAAGGCTGGCTGGCGCTGGGTGTCGCGCGCATCGTCATGGGCACCGCCGCGTTGAAGGACCCGCAGTTCGTCCGCGAACAGGCCGCCGCGCATCCCGGTGCGATCGTCGTTGCGGTGGATGCGCGGGACGGCATGGTCGCGACCGAGGGCTGGGCCGAAGTGTCGGACGTGCCCGCGGTCGACCTCGCCCGCCGGTTCGAGGATGCCGGCGTCGCCGCGATCCTGTTCACCGACATTGGCCGCGACGGCCTGCTGAAAGGCTGCAATGTCGAGGCGACGGTTGCGCTGGCCCGCGCTTGCTCGCTGCCGGTGATCGCCAGCGGCGGCGTCGCGGGAATCGAGGATATCGAACGGCTGACCGCGCATGTGACGGACGGCATCGAGGGCGTGATCACCGGCCGGGCGCTCTACGACGGCCGGCTTGATCTGGCCGAAGCGTTGCGGATGGCCGCATCATGATCCTCCCCGTTCACGGGGAGGTGGCAGCGCACAGCGCTGACGGAGGGGGTTTTCGCCCGCGCGCAGCGTCGCGTCCGGCAGTGCCCCCCCTCCACCATGCTGCGCATGGTCCCCCTTCCTGTGAACGGGAAGGATTTTTCGCGTGACCGTCCGTATCCGCGTCATCCCCTGTCTCGATGTCGCCGGCGGCCGCGTGGTCAAGGGCGTGAACTTCGTCGACCTCAAGGATGCGGGCGATCCGGTCGAGCAGGCGCGCGCCTATGATGCGGCGGGCGCGGACGAGCTGTGTTTCCTCGACATCTCCGCCAGCCACGAGACGCGCGGCACGCTGCTTGATGTCGTGCGCCGCACCGCCGAAGTGTGCTTCATGCCGCTGACCGTCGGCGGCGGCGTGCGCACGGCGGAGGACGCGCGCGCGCTGCTGCTGGCGGGCGCGGACAAGGTCGCGGTCAATTCCGCCGCGGTCGACCGGCCCCAGGTGGTGGCCGAGATTGCCACCCGGTTCGGCAGCCAGTGCATCGTCGCCTCGGTCGACGCCCGTCGCGTCGGGGAACACTGGGAGATCTTCACGCATGGTGGTCGCCGCGCCACCGGGATCGACGCGCTGGAGCATGCCGTACGATTGGCGGACCTGGGCGCGGGCGAGCTGCTGGTCACGTCGATGGACGGGGACGGCACGCAGGCCGGATACGATCTGGCGCGCACCCGCACGATCGCCGATGCGGTATCGGTGCCGGTGATCGCCAGCGGCGGCGTCGGCACACTCGACCATCTGGTCGAGGGGGTGACCCAAGGCCACGCCAGCGCGGTGCTCGCCGCCTCGATCTTCCACTTCGGCAAACACACGGTCGCTGACGCACACGCCGCGCTGCGCGCCGCCGGCCTTCCTGCGAGAAGCTGAGATGCCCGATACCCCTGACCAGTCCACCCTGCACCGGCTCGAGGCCACGATCGCCGCGCGGCGGACGGGCGACCCCGCAACCAGCTACGTCGCCAAGCTGAACGCGCGCGGCCCCGGCAAGATCGCGCAGAAGCTGGGCGAGGAGGCGGTCGAGACGGTGATCGCCGCGCTGACCGAGGATCGCGCGGCGCTGACCGGAGAGGCCGCCGACCTGTTGTTCCACCTCATGGTCCTGCTCGGCGCCAAAGGCGTACCGCTGGCCGACGTGCTGGCGGAACTCGACCGGCGTGAGGGCACTTCGGGGCTGACCGAGAAAGCCTCGCGTCCTGCATAGAAGGAGCCGTCATGCCGATCGACCCTACTCTGCCCTATGACGATGCCAACGTCTTTGCGATGATCCTGCGCGGCGACCTGCCCAGCCGCAAGATCTACGAGGACGACCACGCGATCGCCTTTCACGACATCGCCCCGCAGGCCCCGGTCCACGCGTTGGTCATCCCGCGCGGGTCCTACGTCAGCTGGGACGATTTCACCGCCAAGGCGGGCGACGCGGAGATCGCCGGCGTGATGCGCGCAGTCGGCGCGGTGACCCGGCAGCTGGGGCTCGACACCGACGGCTATCGGCTGATGGTCAACATGGGGGGTCACGGCCACCAGGAAGTGCCGCATCTGCACATCCATATTTTCGGTGGGCGGCAGTTCACCCGGATGGTCTGCGATTGAGGGTGGCCGGTCCGGTAGGATCGGGGGAGCAGCGAGACGGTGCTGCCCCGGCCTTCTGACCAAGACGGGGGCATGGCCGGCTAGGAGCGCTTTACAAGTTGCTCGATCGTGTCCGGATCAGCCTTGATCAGTGACAACAGGACCCGCGCTGGCGCATCGGGATGACTGCGGCTTTGTTCCCAATCTCGCAATGTGCCCAAGGGAAGGCGATACGCCCGCGCGAACTGGTCCTGTGTCTTGCCCGTACGCTTGCGGATTGCGGCGACATCGATCGGCGCAGCCACTTTGCCGCGACCCGCCTCGCCATTGGCATGGGCAATGGCATCACCAAGGCCGGCTGCGATCTTGTCAAAAGCGCTCTTCATTTCGATCTCCCGAGATTGTCCGTCAAAGTCTTGGTCAGAATGGCAAGTGCGTTACGTTCGCCCTTGGTAAGATTGGCCTTTTCGTTCTTTCCAAAGACGGTGAGCAAAAATGTCGGGACATCGATGCCGGCATAATACGTGATGATCCGATAGCCACCGGACTTGCCGCCCCCGTGCCGCGCAACCCGCAGCTTCCGTGCGCCGCCACACCCCGGCATGATCTCCCCGGCTTCCGGGTTGGCGGCGATCAGGTTCACCACCGCCTGTTGCTCGTCGCCGCTCATGCCGGCGTCCTTTGCCGCGGCAAGATAGGCGTTGGTTTCGATGACTGTCTGCACCAACCCTTACTATACGGGAAACCCGTATCTGGTCAAGCGCCGCCATGCGCGGTCAATGTGCTTCAGCAGCCTTCCATGCTTCCCCAAGCCGAACCGACGCAATCTCCCGGACACCGTCCTTGCCCCCGGTGCCCCGCCCCGGCTAAACCACTGACGATGCCCACGCTTCCCGAACCCTGCGACGGCCGTCTCGACGGCCCGCTTCACCGGATGGCGGTGCGCGTCTATTATGAGGATACCGATCTGTCGGGCGTTGTCTATCACGCCAATTACCTGCGCTGGTTCGAACGCGCGCGGTCCGATCTGCTGCGATTGCTGGGGATCAATCAGCGCGCGGCGATCGAGGCGGGGGGCGGCAGCTATGCGGTGGCGGGCATGAACCTGCGCTATGTCGCGCCGGCGCGGCTGGGCGATGCGGTGCTGATCGAGAGCGAGGCGCTGGAGGCGCGCGCCGCCTCGTGCCGGATGCGCCAGCGTGCGCTGCGGCTCGATGGCGGACGGGCCGCGGCGCTGCTGTGCGAGGCGGAGGTGCGGATCGGCTTCATCGGTCCCGACCTGCGCCCGCGCCGCCAGCCCGAGGCATGGCGCGCGATGATGGCCGCACTGTTGCCCGCGACACCTGACGTACAGAATGCGCCTGCCAAGGAACCTGCATGACGATCCTGACGACCCTGTCCGCCGCTGCTGGAGCCGGAGCCGCCGGTGCGCCGACTCATCTCAACCCGGTCAAGCTGTTCCTCGATGCCGACATCGTCGTCCAGCTGATCATGCTGGGGCTGATCCTCGCCTCGATCTGGACCTGGGCGATCATCATCGGCTTCTCGTTGCGGCTGCGCGGCATCCGCGCGCGCAGCGACGCCTATGAGCAGGCGTTCTGGCAGACCGCCGATTTCGAGGAGCTGCAATCGAAGCGCGGCAAGGGCGACGTACCGCCGGCGCGGATCGCCGAGGCGGGCTTTGCCGAATGGCAGAACTCGACCGGATCGACCGACATCGAGGGCACCCGGCAACGGCTGGCGCTGGCGCTCGATTCGGAGATCGCGCACGAGGCGGACCGGTTGTCCAGCCGGCTCGGTTTCCTCGCCACGGTGGGCTCGGTCGCGCCGTTCGTCGGCCTGTTCGGCACCGTCTGGGGCATCATGAACAGCTTCTTCCAGATCGGCCAGCAGCAGAACTCCTCGCTCGCGGTGGTCGCGCCCGGCATTTCGGAGGCGCTGTTCGCCACCGCGATCGGCCTGTTCGCGGCGATTCCCGCGGTGATCGGCTACAACCGCCTGTCGCAGAGCGTGAACGCGTTCGAAGGGCGACTGCAACGCTTCTCCGACCGTTTCCTCGCCTCGCTCAGCCGCCAGTTGGAGCGCTGAGGTGGCGATGG
>QANW01010075.1:0-86236 GCA_003254865.1 Dryas drummondii | reverse complement strand
ACGCCGCACCCGCCGCGCCCGATCTCGCGCCGACGCTGGGGGAGCCTGCGCCCGAAGCGGCGGCTGAGCCCGAGGCGGCGGCCGAAGCCGCGACGCCGCCCGAGCCGGTCCGTGAGGCGCCACCACCGCCCCCCTCCCCGCCGAAGCCACGACCACAGCCGGTCGTCGAGCCGATACCGCAACCAGCACCGGTGCCCCGCGCACAGCCACGCCCGCAACCGCGGCCAAGGCCTCCTGCGCCTGTACCGCGGCCGGTGCCGGTCAAGGCCCCGCCGGCTCCCGCTGCCACGAAGCCGACTCCCGCAAGGCCTGTGCCGGCCAAGCCGACCCCTGCCAGAGCCTCCCCGGCCAAGGCTGCACCCGCGAAGGCGGCTCCGGCCAAGGCAGCGCCAGCCAGGTCAGCACCCGGGCGCACGCCGGCGAAAACCACGACCGGCACCACCGGCAAGTCGCCCGCCGCCACCACCCCGCCCAAGCAGGCCGGCGGCAGCCGCATCGGCGCCGACTTCCTTAAGGGCGTCCCCGCCGCGAGCACCGCCGGCACCGCCAAGGCGGCGCCTGCGGCCAGCATCGGCGCGGCTGAACGCTCGGCGCTGTCCTCGGCGATCACGCGGCAGCTCAAGCCCAACTGGAACGCGCCGCAGGGGGCTGACGCTGAACTGCTGATCACCGTGCTGACGTTCGATCTCGATCCCAACGGCCGGCTCAAGGGCAAGCCGCGCGTGGTCCGGCAGGACGGCATCACCGACACCAACCGGGCACAGGCGGCGCGTCATGCCGAGCAGGCGATCCGTGCGGTGGAGCTCGCCGCACCGTTTCAACTGCCGGCGCAGTATTACGCGGCCTGGCGGCATGTGGCCGCCTTCCGCTTCGACAAGAGGCTTTCGCAATGATCGACTATCGCAAGCGCCGCCCGTCCGTTTCCGGCTGGCCCACCCTCGTCGCCAGCCTGTTGCTCGCGAGCGCGCCCGCGCTGGCGCAATCGGCCCCCAACACTGACCCCGACCCTGCTTCCGCGCCCACCGGCGCTCCGGCGGACGATCAGGGCGGCCTCACCGGTTCGGTGTCGGACGAGAATCCCTGGTCCGACCTCGGCATCGCCATCACCACCTTCGCCACCGATGCCGACGTCCCGACGCCGACCACCGCCGGCTCCACCGCCGCGCTTGGCCGCGCGCTGTCGGGGATCATCGCCGCCGATCTGCGCAACAACGGCCTGTTCAAGCCCAGCGGCCCCGATGGCCTGCCGCAGCCGACCTACGCACAGGTCCCCGCACCCGAGTTCGCCACCTGGAGCGGACGCGGCGCGGACATGCTGGTACAGGGCTATGTGCGGGCGAGCGCCGGCGGGCAGATCACCGTCGGCTGCTATCTCTATGACGTGAAACTGGGCCAGCAGCTGAGCAAGGCGGGCTATGTCGTCGCGCCCGGCGACTGGCGCCGTGCGGCACACAAGTGCGCGGACATGGTCTATTCGCGGCTGTCGGGCGAAAGCCCGTTCTTCGACAGCCGCATCGCCTACATCGCCGAGACCGGGCCGAAGGGCCACCGGATGAAGCGGCTGGCGGTGATGGATTCGGACGGTTCCAACCACCGCTTCCTCACCAGCGGCCAGGCGATGGCGCTGACCCCGCGCTATTCGCCCGACTACAAGTCGATCCTCTACCTGTCCTATCTGAACGGCCAGCCGAGCATCTACGTCTATGACCTGGCGACCGACAAGCAGCGGCTGATCGCGCGCACCGGCAACCCGACGCTGGCGCCGCGCTGGTCGCCCGATGGCCGCACCATCCTCTATTCGATGGCCGCGGGTGGGCGCACCGACATCTACAAGGTCGGCGCGGCGGGCGGGTCGGCGCCGGTCAAGCTGACCGACGGCCCGGGCATCAACATCGGCGGCAGCTTCAGCCCCGACGGCAGCCGCATCGTGTTCGAAAGCGATCGCTCGGGCAGCCAGCAGGTCTATGTGATGAACGCGGACGGCAGCGACCAGCGGCGGATCAGCTTCTTCGGCGGCCGCGCGGCGACACCCGAATGGAGCCCGCGCGGCGACCAGATCGCGTTTACCCACATCGTCGGCAACCTGCGCATTGCGGTGATGAACCCCGGCGGCGGCGGCATGCGCTATCTCACCGATGGCTGGCAGGACGAGGCGCCGACCTGGGCGCCCAACGGCCGCATCATCCAGTTCTTTCGCACCGCCAAGGGCAGCGGCAAGACCTCGCTCTGGCAGGTCGACCTGACCGGCCGGAACGAGCGTCGCCTACCCACCCCGGTCGACGCGTCCGATCCCGCTTGGGGACCGATCCGCCCATAGCCACGGGAACCCGCTCGTCCGGGATTACTTAGCCCGGCATTACCTAACGTTTTCAAAGGAGTTCGCCGATGACCCGACTGACCCATACCGCGGTCTGCGCCATACTTGCCGGCACGCTGGCGATGTCCGCCTGCAGCAAGAAGCCGCCCAAGGATCTGCCGCCCCCGCCGGGCGGCACGGACACGTCCGCGGGCACCGGCGGCGTACCCGGTGCGCCTACCCCCGGCAGCCAGGCAGACTTCGTCTCGTTCTCGCAAGGATCGGACACGATCTACTTCGACACCGACAAGTACGATATCGACAGTGCCGACGCGGCGGCCCTGCAGCGTCAGGTCCAGTGGCTGCAGCGCTATCCGGCAAAGCGGGCGACGCTGGAAGGCCACTCGGACGAGCGCGGCACCCGCGAATACAACCTCGCGCTGGGTGAGCGGCGCGCCAATGCAGCGAAGAACTATCTGGTCAGCCTCGGCATCCAGCCCGCGCGGCTCAACACCATCAGCTACGGCAAGGAGCGGCCGGTCGCGCTGGGCTCCGACGCCGAGTCATGGGCGCGCAATCGTCGTGCGGTGACCGTCACCATCGACTGAGCGTTGCGGCCGGCGGTAAGCTCCGCCGGCCGGCTTCAGTCCAGGCTTACTTGACCCACTGGGCCAGGTAGTCGGCCAGTCCCTGCGGATTGAGGCTGCGCGCATCGGACAGCGCAGTAGTATGGCCGGCGTTGAGCAGCTTGTTCGTGCGCGGATCGACCACCAGCAGCGCGGGCACGCCCTTGGGCTTGCCAGGCTGACCGAAACGCGCGGGCACCTGCAGGTTGCGGTCCATCCGGCCGACATCGACCGTCACCACTTCATAATGCGCGGCGATCCAGCGCTTGAGCACCGGCACCTCCATCGTGCCCGCCAGCAGCCGGCAATCGAGGCACCAGTTGCCGCCGAGATCGACCAGCAACAGCTTGTGGTTGCGCTTGGCGCGCGCCAGCGCGGCAGCGACCTGCCCGTCGGCGTTGGCATGCTCGTCGTACGGCAGCGGCAGCGGCTTTGCGAGTTGCTCGAAGCTGGTGATCGGCAGCCTCGGCGCTGTCGCCGCCTGCGATGGCGTCGCTGCGACGAAAGAGGCCGCCAGAACCGCGGCAGCCGTTGCCTTCAAGATGATCTGCCGCATGGGCACCTCCGTAATGTGGGACGGTGCCATATGTGGTGCGCGATGCCGCAGCGCCAGCCGTTTCCTCAGCCGGCCGTTTCCTCAAGTCGTCGCGTTCGGGCCATGCGGGGTTGTCGCAGGCGGCCCCCGACCGCTATCTGGGGCCGATGGCGCGTACGGGACGATCGAACGACTGGGGCTTTCCCCGCTGGCGTGGCTATGCCGGCGCACGCGAAGCCGCGCAGGTGCGCCTCTGCGATCGCCACGGCTGCACCGAACCCGGCGACTGCCCCGCCCCCAAGGCACCCAACAAGCCCGACCGCTGGTACTTCTGCCAGCGCCATGCCGCCGAATACAATGCCAAGTGGGACTACTTCGCCGGCCTGTCCGATGAGGATGCGGCAGAGCGGGAGTCGGCAGAGACCCGCGACAATTCGAGCTATCGCGGCTCGGCGCACGATCGCTGGGCCGGATCGGGCGACGGCACCCGGAGCCAGGACGAACTGCGCGCGCTCGACCTGCTCGACCTCGCGCCTGACGCGGACTTCGAGGCGGTGCGCAAGGCGTGGCGCAGCAAGGCCAAGGAAGTCCACCCCGACGTCCGCCCCAACGATCCCGAAGCCGCCAAGGCGTTCCAGGGGCTGCAGGCCGCCTACGAGGTACTGCGCGTCGCCGAGGAACTGCGCGAGTGGAAGGGCTGAGCGCATGAGCTGGTTGACACAACGAACCATATAGGCTATATGCCTCGCCGTCAGTTACGGCTGACATGCGGCGGGTGCGGGTGGACGAAGGCCTCGTTCTCACCAGCCCGCACCAAGGGTCGGCGCCATCAAGTCGGGCGCTCGCCATGCAGCGAGGGATGGATTCGGGTGTAGTCCCGACGGACGGTGACGCGGGTTGCGAGCCCTGCTCACCGACGCCTCGTTGCCCATGGGCAGGACGTGAGAGTGATGTGCCGCTCACGTCCGTTCGCAGCAAAGACGCGCATGAGCCAAGCCTGTCGTGTCAGGCCACAAGCGCCGGCCCAACGCCGTGCTTTTTCCTTGAGGCGTTATCCCGCGTTCGCCGGCGGGGGTGGAGGTGTGTCTGGCTCCGAGGCCGCGGCCTCCACGCACTTACCTCTCCCCCGTCGCCCCTGCGAAGGCAGGGGCCCATCACGTTCTCGCCTCCACGCAACGTGGCATCGACGCGGATAGCTTAGCTAGGCCCCTGCCTCCGCAGGGGCGACGGACGTTGGGCCTGATAGCTCAAGCCAACCCCACCTTCGTCATCCCCGCGCAGGCGGGGATCCATCTCCTGACCTCTCCCGATCCCCGACGTCATCCGGGCGGACAACGCAGGAGATGGATTCCCGCCTTCGCGGGAATGACGAGGGGTACAGGTTGCGCGATCCATGCAGGCAAAGCGCGACCTTATTCCTCTCCCGCC
The DNA here is from genome assembly GCA_003254865.1 of Dryas drummondii. Lineage (NCBI taxonomy): Eukaryota > Viridiplantae > Streptophyta > Magnoliopsida > Rosales > Rosaceae > Dryas > Dryas drummondii. The sequence goes on along the minus strand of QANW01010075.1, from coordinate 81,351 downwards.
TGCGGGAGAGGATAGCGTAGCTTGCGCCGGGACGGCGCTAGCGCAGCTTGGAGTGGGCGAGGCTTGGGGACGCCATCAGAAAGAAGGCAGAGGCCCACCCCCGGCCCCTCCCGCAAGCGGGAGGGGAGCAGTAGGACGGCGCCATTACCACGACACACTGTTCAACAGGTCGGGCATGGGTGATGCCGCATCCAACGGCGACCACCCCTCTGCCTCGTCAGCAGGCCAGCCGCATCACCCGCACCACACACCACATCACCCCCTAAACCCGATGATACCCGCGATACCATTCCACGAACGCCGGCACCCCGACCTCCAGCGGCGTCTCCGGCCGGAAGCCGACCGCCTGCTCGATCGCGCTGATGTCGGCGAAGGTGGCGGGGACGTCGCCCGGCTGCATCGGCAGCATCTCGCGCAGCGCCTCGCGGCCGGTCGCCGCCTCGATCAGTGCGATCAGGCGGCCGAGTTGCTCGGGGCGGTTGTTGCCGATGTTGAACAGGCGGTGCGGTGCGTGGCTGCCGCCGGGCTTTGGCGCGCCATCGTCGGCCGGCGGGTTGTCGAGCGCGGCGATCACGCCGCTGACGATGTCGTCGATAAAGGTGAAGTCGCGCAGCATCTCGCCGCGGTTGAACACCTTGATCGGCCGGCCGTTCAGGATCGCGTCGGTGAACAGCCACACCGCCATGTCGGGCCGTCCCCACGGGCCGTAGACGGTGAAGAACCGCAAGCCGGTCTGCGGCAGGCGATAGAGATGCGCGTAGGTCTCGCTCATCAGTTCGTCCGCCTTCTTGGTCGCGGCATAGAGCGAGACGGGATGGTCGACGCGATCCTCGACGCGGAACGGCAGGCTCTTGTTGGCGCCATAGACCGATGACGACGAGGCGTAGACGAGGTGCGACACCTGCCGGTCGCGGCCGATCACCAGCATGTTGAGATGGCCCGACAGGTTGGAGTGCACATAGGCGCGCGGGTTCTCGATCGAATAGCGTACCCCCGGCTGCGCGCCGAGATGGACGATGCGGTCTATCTCCTCACCGCGCAGCGCCTCTTCCAGCGCCTGATGATCGGCGAAGTCGACGTGCACGAAGCGGAAGTCGCCGCCGCGCGCGGCAAGGTCGGCCAGCCGGTCCTGCTTGAGGCTAAGCTGGTAGTACGGCGTCAGGTTGTCGATGCCGAGCACCCGCTCGCCCCGCGCCGCCAGCACGCGGCTGACGTGGTAGCCGATGAAACCGGCCGCGCCGGTCACCACGATCGTCATTGTCCCTGCCCCTAAATCCGTTCAAATCTATCCGGCGCACACTGTGTCGATCACCGCGTCCCATTGCGCCATGATCCTGGCGGGATCGTAGCGTCCGCTCTCCCGCCGGGCAGCCGCGCCCATTCGTGTCCGCAACGCGCCGTCGGCCATGATCCGGCCAAGCGCAAGGGCGAGCGCGCAGATGTCTCCATTCGCCACCAGCAATCCGGTGCGATCGTGATCGAGCATGTCGCGCGGACTGAAATCGCAATCGAACGACGCCACCGCCAGCCCGCCCGCCATCGCCTCGGCCAATACGTTGCTGAATCCTTCGTAGCGTGACGAGAGCACAAAGGCGTCCGCTTGCCCCATCCACTCACCGGGGGAACCGCTGTTGCCGGGCAGGTGGATGCGCTCGGTCAGCCCGGCCGCCTCGATCTGTCGTTGCAGTGCGCCGCGCTCAGGCCCCTCGCCCCAGATGACCAGCCGCCATCCGGGGTGATCGCCGGCCACCAGCGCGAACGCGCGGATCAGCAGGTCGAACCCCTTCTGATGCGTGAGCCGTCCGACCGCGGCCAGCACCGGCGGCCCACTTGCATGTCGTGGCACTATCGCCGGACACACCGGGTTGGGGATCACGTGCGCGCGCGTGCGGGCATCGGACTCGAGACAGGCCAGGCTGCTCTGCGTCTGCATGACGATCGCATCCGCGCGACGGCTCAGCCGGGCGAGCAGCAAGCTCCAGATCCGGCTGGACCGTTGCAGCCGCGGATTGTTGCGCTCTGAGATTACGACCCTTTGCCCGGTCCCCAGGCTCGCCAGCAGCGCCAGCACGTTGATCTTGGTCAGGAACGCGATCGTGACGTCGGGCGCAAGGCGTGCCAGCGTGCGGCGCAGGGCCAGGACGCGCCGCAACGTCGCCGCCGTGCCTGCCATGCTGCCGGCACCGGCGCCGATACCCAGCCGGATCAGGGTCACGCGCGGATCGAAGTCATGGAACACGGCATCGCTGGGCGCGTCGAAGGCGATCACGCTGACGTCATGGCCACGCTGCACCCAAGAGGCGGCGATCAGGCTCACCACCCGCTCGGCGCCGCCTGCACCCAGCCCCGCAAGCACGAAGGTGATCCGCTTTCGTGGTCTGATATCATCGTCGGCCCACGATGCCTGCCGGTAGGTCTGCGTCATGCCTTCACCCGCCGCAGTGCCGGGTGCAGTGGTGGCCATGATCGCGATGGCGCCGCCGCCCCGGCCGGCCGCCGATCGGCGGCACCCGCCTTGATCGCGTCAAGCGAGACCGAGATCGCCAGCAGCATCGGCACCGCCCACAGTCGGGCGTACATGTGCGGGCTGGCCGTCGACGCGATCAGGAAGTTGATCCCCGTCGCCAGCGTCAGTGCGCTGGCCAGCCGGTCACGCGCATAGGCAAGGATCGCGGTGACGATCATCACGCCCATCATGATCAGCCAGCCGATCAGCGAAACCAGCCCGCCCTCGGCCCACAGCAACAGGTACATGTTGTGGACCGGTGCCTTGATCGCGCTGATCACGCGATACTGATCGGCGCCCATGCCGATCAGCATGTGTTGCTCGACCAGCCGCCATGCCTCCTTGATCAAGGCCAGCCGACCCTCGAACGTGCCCGCCTCGGTGATGTCGGCGTTGCCCACCGCGTTGCCGACACGGTTCATGAACGTCGCGGGCAAGGGCACGCCGCGGACGTAGAGCACGGTTCCGAGCACCAGCGTCACCACCACCCCCGCCAGGACCGCGCGGGGCCGCGGCACTATGCCGCCGACGGTCAGGAAGATGCCCACCGCCGCGAGACAGGCGGTGAATGCGGTGAACGATGCCGTAAGCATGACACCGAAGAACAGCACGCCCAGGATGGCGAGCGTCAGCACCAGGCCGGTGCGCCGCGTACTGCGCAAATACAGCGCCGCGGGGACGGCCATGGATAGCACCGCCCCGTTCCAGTTCGCATCACTGGTGAAGGCGCCCAGCCGCCGACCGCCTGAGATGAAGTCGAGGCCGAACAGCGACCGCGCGTCCTGGAAAGTGCCGGTGTAGGTGAAATAGACCAGTGCCCCGAACAGGTTCATCACCGCCACGCCCCATACCGACGCCTTGAGCATCGCTGCGGTGCCGTCGGCACCCCGCCCGAGCAGGATCATCGGCAGCACGACCCAGGCGAACAGGTACTGCGAGCTGACGATCAGCCAGCGGGTCGGATCGGCCGAGAGCAGCGATCCGACGAGAAGTCCGCCGATCAGCATGACGAAGCCGCAGAGCCAGATACCGGTCAACGACTGGAACGACTGGAGCGGCACGGCCCGCTGTCTGGCCAATTGCAGGAAGCCGACGACGAACAGCGCATCACTGATCGTGAACATGATGTCGAACGAAGGCCGCCAGGTGAGATAGGCGGACAGCGCCACGCCGAGCAGGACCACCAAAGGCACCTTGCCCTGCCGCGGATCGTCCAGCGACCAGCCGATGCGCCTGAGCGGGATCACGCGATTGCCGCGCCGATGCGCTGCGCCTTGGCATGGTAGACGCTCTGACCGAACAGAGCCTTGTAAGGCCAGCGTTCGAGCGTGCCGTAGACCACATGGGTGACCAGGAACGATCCGGCGACCACGACGGCGGCGAAGATACCGACCGAAAGGCCGACATCGTCGGTGAACCAGCCGTGCCGCACGAACAGCAGGCGCACGCCGTAGTAGATGAACGGATGCACCAGGTAGAGGCTGTAGCTGACGTCGCCGATGTAGCGGACGATCGCGCCGCTCAGCACGCGCGCGGTCAGGCTGCCGATCTGCAGCGCGCAAGCGAAATAGACCGAAATCGACAGCAGGATCGGCGGGACGATCCCGTTGGCGAACTGGGTCCAGGTCGTATAATCGAAATGCGCACGGCTGGCGAACCACACCAGTGCCGCCAGGCTCACCGCCTCAATCGTCCGCGTCATCCCGCTCGCCGTGCGCCCTGCGCATCCGCTCAGTTGCAACACCAGGCCGATGACGAAGTAGATCGAGATCGGAAAGACGAACAAGAACGCCGCCGCCGCGACCATCGCAAGGATCGCCGGCCCGCGCTGGCGCCGCTTGACCCCGAACGTCACCACGCATGCGGTCAGCAGATAGAACCACACTTCGAACGACAGGCTCCATGCATTCGGGGTCAGCTGCTCGGTGCCGGTGAACAGGTTGATGAACAGCAATCCGGAAAGGACGCTTTGCCCGTTGTTGATCCCCGGGTAGCTGTTCGTATGCGCATTGAGCGCGATGAAGATCAGCGACAGGACGAAGAACAGCGGATAGATCCGCACGAACCGCCGGAGGGCGAACATCCGCCAGTCATACCGCAGCGCACTCGGCAGTATGACGAAGCCGCTGATGACGAAGAATATCTCCACGCCGAACGTGCCGAGATACCATGGATGGGTGATGACGCCGACATAGTCGGGGCGGTGGGGATAGATGTGCCGCGCGGTGCCGCCCACGATATGCGCCAGCAGCACCATCACCGAGGCTATGCCCCGCAGCCCATGCGCGGCAACGTTGAAGTCGCTCTGCTTCGGCTTCGGGTCCGCTCCCGACGGCATCGCCGCCACGGGCATCCGACCGCTTCCGTAATCGCGACTGGTCGACAAGACAGCTCCCCCGGCACTCCCGAATGCCCCGCCAAGGGTAGCCCGCCGATCGGTCATGTGCACCGGATCAAAGGACGTGGCCGCCTATCCGGAGGAAGCGTGCGGAGGCTCGAAAGTGGCATCGTCATCGCGGCGCCTCTGCGCGTTGTTCGTACTGACTGATCTGGTCGAGGGTGATCGCCCGCGCGTCCGCGCCCTTCGACAGCATCTTGTGCCAATCGACGATCCAGTCGAGTGCCTCCGCCAATGGCAGCTTCGGACGCCAGCCGAGCAGTGCGCGGGCGCGTGAGGTGTCGAGCCGCAGCAGACCTGCCTCATGCGGAATCCTGCCGGAGTATAGTCCCGCATCGGTCACGCCACCCCAGGCCGCCTGCATCTGCGCCGCGATCCAGGATACGGGTCGCGCATCGTCGTCCGCCGGTCCGAAGTTGAACGCGTCAGCGATCGTGCGGTCGCCGGAAAGCAGGCGCTCGGCGATCATCAGATAACCGCCCAACGCCTCCAGCACGTGCTGCCACGGACGGATCGCATCGGGTGAGCGGATCTCCGCAGCGGCTCCGCTTTCGAATGCGCGAACGAGGTCGGGGATCAACCGGTCGGATGCCCAGTCGCCGCCGCCGATGACGTTCCCCGCCCGGACCGATGCCAGTGCGATACCGTTTTCGAAGAAGGAACGGCGATAGGCAGCGGTGACCAGTTCCGCGCAGCCCTTGCTGCTGCTGTACGGATCGTATCCCCCCATCGGATCGGTTTCGCGATAGGCCCAGACCCATTCGCGGTTCTCATAGCACTTGTCGGTGGTGACACAGACGAACGCGGCGATGCCGGGCGTCCGCCGCGCTGCGTCGAGCACGTGGACCGTTCCCATGACGTTGGTCGCATAAGTCTCGACCGGGATGTCGTACGACAGGCGAACCAGAGGCTGTGCGGCAAGGTGGAATACGACCTCGGGCCGGGCCTTTGCCATAGCCGCCTCCACGGCGGCGAGATCGCGAATGTCGCCCTCGACATGCGTCACGCATTCGCCGACCCGCGCCGCCTCGAACAGGCTGGGCCGGGTCGGTGGCGGCAGCGCGAAACCCGTCACCTCCGCACCCAGGCGGTGCAACCACAAGGCCAGCCAGCTTCCCTTGAAGCCGGTGTGCCCGGTCAGGAAGACGCGGCGGCCTTTCCAGTCACCGGGTGCGAAGGCGGGCCGCACGCCGGCTGCGCTCACCAGCACTTCCAGGGTGCGTTACCGGCCTTCCACAACTCCTCGAGCATGACCTTGTCGCGCAGGGTATCCATCGGCTGCCAGAAGCCGGCATGGCGGAACGCCTGAAGGTTGCCGTCATGGGCGAGCTTTTCCAGCGGCCCGGCCTCCCAGACGGTGTCTTCACCCTCGACAAGGTCGAGCACGGCGGGATCGGCGACGAAAAAGCCGCCGTTGATCTGGCCGCCGTCTCCCGCCGGCTTCTCGCGGAAGCCGGTGACCCGATCGCCGTCGAACTCCAGCGCACCGAAGCGTCCGGGCGGCGCGACCGAGGTGATCGTCGCCAGGCGGCCGTGCGAGCGGTGGAACGCGATCAGGGCCGCGATATCAATATCGGCAAGCCCGTCGCCATAGGTGAAGCAGAACGGCTCGCCTTCATCCAGGAACGGCCGGATCGCGGCCAGTCGGCCGCCGGTCATCGTTGTCGCGCCGGTGTCGACGAGCGTGATCCGCCACGGCTCGCTGCGACAGCAATGCACGTCGAGCCGGTTGTTCGCGATATCGACCGTGACGTCCGAGGTATGAAGGAAGTAGTTCGCGAAGAACTCCTTGATCATGTAACCCTTGTAACCAAGGCATACGATAAAGTCGGTGATCCCGCCGGCTGCGTAGATCTTCATGATGTGCCACAGGATCGGCATACCGCCGATCTCGACCATCGGCTTGGGCCGGACCGCGGTTTCCTCCCCCAGTCGGCTGCCCAGGCCGCCCGCCAAGATGACAGTCTTCATCGTCGCCCTCTCGGATGCCCCACACGATCAGCCGCTGACGATCTGCCGAAATATCGCGCACGGCCGCGGCCCGTGTCCGGATCGACGTTTATCGGGGCAGCCGACGGGCCGCGAGGGCAACAAAGAAGTACCGCTCACAGGGCGTCCATCAGATTCACTGGTGCTTTTGACGCGTAATCCGACAGGTCGACAATGCCGGCAGGGGTGAGTCGGCCCTCTGACCAGATCATCGCAAAGTTCAGCCCGACCGTGACTTCGATTGTGACTAGGTATCGAGCCTTGCGACACTTTCCCATCGCAACATGGCGTCTACGCCTACTCCCAAATAGTGCAGATCCGCATCGATTGACGTGCCGACTTACCCGGCTTTGCTACCTCCCTGCCGGGCGACTAGTGGTATTGCGGACCAGCGGGAGAGGGGGAAGCCATCGCAGATGTTCCTCCAATCGCCGGATGATGGCGCAACACTGAGGAACGTGATCGATGCGGGTAAACTACGGGCAAAGCGTGCATGGCGAGGCCGAGATCGAAGCCGTGACAGAAGTGCTGCGCTCGTCCACCCAGATGGGCAGCCGCGTGCGCGGCATGGAGGCGGGCGTCGCCGCATTGTTCGCCAAGCAGCACGGCATCATGGTCAATTCGGGTTCGTCGGCCAACTACCTGGCGGTGGAGCTGCTTCGCCTGGCGCCCGGTAGCGAAGTGATCACGCCGGCATTGACCTTTGCGACGACCGTAGCGCCGCTGGTGCGGGGCAATCTGGTGCCCGCCTTCGTCGATGCGGAGATCGGCACCTACAACATCGACGCCGATCAGATCGAGGCGATGATCGGACCGAACACACGCGCGATGATGATCCCCTCGCTGATCGGCAACCTGCCCGACTGGGAGATGATCCGCGAAATCGCCGATTGCCATGGCCTGCTGGTCATCGAGGACAGCGCCGACACCTTGGGGGCGACGATCGCCGGCGAGAGCACCGGGCGGTTGTCCGACATCAGTACCACCAGCTTCTATGGGTCGCACGTGATCAATGCAGCCGGGAACGGCGGAATGCTCTGCGTCAACGACAATGCGCTGGCCGACCGCGCGCGTCTGCTGCGGTCATGGGGACGCACCTCGTCGCTGTTCGTCGACAGCGAGGCGCTGGATGTGCGCTTCGGCGTCAAGATCGATGGCATCGAGTACGACGCCAAGTTCATGTTCGAGGAACTGGGCTTCAACTTTGAGCCTTCGGAGATGGGTGCCGCGTTCGGGCTGGTGCAGCTTGGCCGATTGCAGGACAACATCGCCTCGCGCATCGCCAACTTCAAACGGCAGTACGACTTCTTCGCGCAGTACGAAGACTGGTTCATCCTTCCTCGGCAACTGCCCACTAGCCGGACCGGCTGGCTCGCCTTTCCGCTGACGATCCGGGCGGACGCACCGTTCACCCGGCGCGAGATGCAGACCTGGCTCGAGCAGGCCGATATCCAGACGCGCCCGGTGTTCACCGGCAACATCACCCGCCATCCGGCCATGGCCAACGTCGAGTTCAGGCGACCGCAAGCCGGTTTTCCGGTGACAGACGAAGTAATGCGCGGTGGTGTGCTGCTCGCCTGCCACCACGGCCTTACCGACGCGCATCTCGACTATATGCACGAGACGTTCACCGCCTTTGTGGAGTCGCGCTCCCGTATCCCCCGCCCGCTCGCCGCGGCCGAGTAACATGCCGGGGTACGAGGGTCAGGGGCGCCAGACCTGCCTCATCGTCGGCGGCGCCGGCTTCGTCGGGGCGCACCTGACGCGGCGGCTGGTCGCGGTAGGACACGAGGTGCACGTGCTGCTGCGGCACGCGACCGACGCGTACCGGCTCGCCGGGCTCGGCGATCGCATGGTGGTGCATCGCCTGGACACGGCGGATCGCGCGGCCCTGGCGGACTGTTTCACCCGTATCCGGCCGCAGATTGTGTTCCATCTGGCCGGGCACACCGCCGACCGTCACGTGCAGGCGCTTGAGAATGCAAGGCTCGCGACCGAGAGCACCGCCGCCCTGCTGGCGGTGATCGAGGCTGCGGCGCATGCAACGATCCCGCCTGCCGTCTTCGTGCGGACCGGGACGATCGCCGAGTACGGCAACGGCCCGACGCCGTTTGACGAAGACCAGCGGGAGCGGCCGGCCAACAGCTATGCGCTCGCCGCGGTGCTGGGCACGCACCTGGCACAGGCGATAGCGCCGCATCTGCCGTTTCCGCTGATCACCGCCCGGCTCGCGCTGGTCTATGGGTCCTGTCAGGCGCCTGACTTCCTCATGCCGTCTCTGATCGAAGCGTGTCTTGCCCGTCGGCGCCTGACGCTGAACCGCCCGCAGGACCGTCGTGACCTGCTCCATGTGGATGACGTTGTCGACGCGCTGATCGCGCTCGCGGCCATGCCGGCGCCGCGCAGTACCATCGTCAACATCGGCTCGGCGCAATCGGTCAGCGTCGCCGAGATTGCGCAACTGGTGCTGGACCTGACCGGCGCCGATCCCACGCTGCTTGACGCACGGCCGCAGGACGATCCGGTGACGTTACTGCTGGCGACCGGGTGCATGACCAGCCTCACCGGCTGGAGGCGGCGGATTGCGCTGCGCGATGGGCTGGCGGCGCTGATCGCCGAAGCCCGCACCGGCGCGGTCCTGCCGCAGGCGACTGCGGCATGAACGAGCCGGTGAACCACGCCCTGCTCCAGCCGACCCTGGTTTCGGTGATCGTCCCTGCCTTCAACGAAGAGGCGACGGTCGACCGCTGCTACGGCGCCATTGTCGAGACGTTCGCGCAGCTGCCCGGCTGTGACTACGAGATCGTGTTTACCGACAACCATTCGACCGACCGCACCTTTGCGCGGCTCGCGCGCATCGCCGCGGTTGAGCCCAAAGTGAAGGTGATCCGGTTCTCGCGCAATTACGGGTATCAACGCTCGGTGCTGGCCGGCTACCAGAACGCGAGCGGCGCCTGCGCCATCCAGCTTGACTGTGACCTGCAGGACCCGCCGTCGCTGATCCCGCAGATGCTGGCGCTTTGGCGCGAAGGACATCAGGTGGTCTACGGGGTTCGCCGCCTGCTGTGCGACGGGCCGATGACGCGTCTGGCACGTCGCAGCTTCTATCGCCTGATCGCGGCGCTGAGCGAGGATGACCTGCCGGTCGACGCAGGAGAGTTCCGCCTGGTGGATCGCTGCATTCTTGATGAACTGCGCCGGGTAGAAGACGTCTCGCCCTATGTTCGCGGGCTGATCAGCGCGATGGGTTTCTCGCAGGTGGGCATCCTCTATGACCGCGGCGAGCGTCAGGCGGGGGAGAGCAAGTTCTCGCTGCGGCCAATGATTGCACTGGCGATCGACGGTCTGCTCAACCACTCGCTGCTGCCGTTGAGGATCGCTTCCGCCGTCGGCCTGCTGGTCGGCAGCGTGACGTTCCTGGCGATCTTCGTCTACCTGATCGCCCGGCTGATCCTCGGCGCCGTCTGGCCGGCGGGCTTTGCGACGACGACGGTGCTGATGCTGCTGTCGATCACGCTCAACGCGCTGTTCCTGGGCATCATCGGCGAGTATCTCGGCCGCGTGTTCATGAAGGCCAAGCTGCGCCCCGCGCCGCTGATCGAAAAGGCAATCAACGTAAGCCGGACGACGTCCGCGCCGCGAACCTGGATCGCTTCACCGAACACCAAAGAGTATAGCTGATCCGCCTGTCGCGCGCGCAATGTACACAGCTATGCGCGTGAGTCAGATCAGTACGAAGGCGCTGCTGGTCAGCGTCGGCATCGTGCTCAACACCGCGATCTGTACCTGTGCAGCGCCGCCTACTCCGTCGGGATCGTAATAGAGGTTGCCGGTCGATGGCGTGTAGATCAGGTGCTGGTCCGCCGTGGTCGCCACGTATCCGATCGCGAACGAACCGGTCGGCAAGGCGCCGGGTGCCTGGCTGGCAAAGGCAGCGAATACAGTATGGTCGATCTCGATCCGGTCCTCGGCCGGATTGAAATCCTTGATCTTGTCGCGGTCGGCCGAAGTGGTCAGGCTGTCGAAGCGGAACCTGTCGTTTCCTGCGCCCCCGGTCAGCTCGTCCGAGCCAGCACCTCCGACAAGCAGGTCGTTTCCGTCGCCACCCTGCAGGTAGTCACCGCCCTCCTCACCCCACAGCGCGTCGTTGCCGCCGCCGCCCTGCAGCAGATCGGCGCCGAGGCGGCCGTACATGACGTTGTCACCGTTGTTGCCGACCGCGGTGTTGTTAAGCTCGTTGCCGATGAACGAGATGGCCGTCCCGCCCATGATGAGGTTCTCGACATTGGCCGACAGCGCGTAGCTTACCGAGGCATAGACGAGATCGGTCCCCTCGCCGTAGTTTTCGGTGACCACGTCCGCCGGGTTGTCGACGTAATAGGTGTCGTTGCCGATGCCGCCGATCATCCTATCGATGCCGCCTGCGCCGTCGATCACGTCGTTGCCCGCGCCGCCATAGATCCTGTCCGCGCTGGCGTTGCCGGTCAGCACGTCGTTGCCGGCCAGTCCGTCTATCGTCCAAAGATCGTTCGTCGGCGCGGTGAAGACGTTGACGCCGCCATCCCCGGTCCAGCTCTTCGGCTCGGGCAGGTTGTTGAGCGCGATGACGAAGCCGGAATCGACGAACAGACCACCCTCGTCAGTCGCGCGCGCGACGATCGACTGCGTGGCGGCGGTCTCGTAATCGAGCACCGCGCCGGCGGCCACCGTGATCGCGCCGGTCACCGGATTGACCGTGAAGCGGCCGCCCGCGTCGTCGACCAGGCTGTACGTCAGTTGGCTGCCCTGATCGATGTCGCTGGCGGCCAGCGTGCCGACGACGGTACCGCCGACAGCGTTCTCGTCGACGCGGTTGCCGTTCAGCCCCAGCCCGGTCGGCGCGTCGTTTCTGCCCATCACCACAAGGTTGACGGTAGCCGTCGAGGCAAGCCCACCCTGGTCGACAATCGTGTAGGTGAAGCTGTCACGAAGCGTCTGGCCGGCGGCGAGAGAGGCGAAGCGGCTGCCCGCGGCATAGACGATGTTGCCGTTGGTCAGGCTCAGCGGCACGTTCAACGTGCTGGATGCGGCGACCGGCTGGATCGTCTTCGTATCGCCGGCATCGGGATCGATATCGTTGGCGGTCAGCGTGGAGCCGAGGATGGTGCCGCCTTCCTGCGCTATCGTGACCGTGTCATCGACTGCGGTCGGCGCATCGTTGACCCCGGCGACCGCGACGGTCACGTGTCCCACCGTCGTGTAGCCGGCATCGTCGCTAGCGATATAGGTGAACAGCGCGTTGCCGCTGAAGTCGCGATCAGGTGTGAAGCTGATCGTGTCGTCCGGATTGAGCGTGACCTTGCCGCCCAGCATCGACGTGACACTCGACAGCGTGATCGTCAGCCCGAGGCTGTCGTGATCGTTCGCCAGCAGCGTTGCCGCCTGGAACGTCGCCGGCGTGTCCTCGGTCGCTGACAGGACATCGTCGCTCGCGACGAGTGGCGGCGGCGGTCCCTGGGTTCCCAGCGGATCGAACAGTTTCAGCTTGATCGAGGTGCCCGAGTCGTCGCCGTTGAGCCCGCTCATATCGGTCCATACCGCAGCGAAGCGGCCGTTTGTCCCGCCCACCACCGCCACATCGACCTGCAGGCTCAAGGTCTGCGAATTGACGACGAACTCGTCACCGATCGGGGCTCCGGTCGCGGTGAACATTTGGCCCTTGATGCCCGCGGTGCCCGCTTCGGGACCGGTTCCGCCATAGTCCGACCAGCTGACCATGAACTCGCCGTTGGACAGGGCGGTCACCGCCGGGGCGATCTGTGCGCCCGCGGTCGATGTGTTGACCAGCGTCTCCACGCCCAGCCTGACGCCCGCAGCATCGTAGAGCTGCATCTTGATGCCGTAATTGTCGTTGTCCCCGCCACGCGCGCTCGCATCCGCCCAGGCGATGACGAAACCGCCGGAGGGCAGTCCCGCGATGGCTTCCTGCTGCTGGTTGCCGAGCGTCTGCGTGTTGACCAGGAACTCTGCGCCGACGGCCGCGCCCGAGGCGCTGAACAGTTGCGCCTTCACCGCATCCTTGCTGATGTCACCGCCGATCTGGCTGCTGTCATGCCAGCTGATGACGTAGCCACCACCGGCCAGCCCGGCGATCACCGGGGTGTCCTGGGCGTTCAGCGTGTTGGTGTTGACCAGGGTCTCACCGCCGATCTTCGCGCCGGTCTGGTCGAACAACTGCGCCTTGACGCTCGACACGCTGCTGTCGCCGCCCTGCAGGCTGCTGTCGGCCCAGGTGACGACGAAGCCGCCACCGCTAAGCGAGGCGATCATCGGGGTCTTCTGCGCGTTCAGCGTGCTGGTGTTCACCAGGAACTCGCCGCCTACCGCGGCCCCGACGCTGTCATAGACTTGCGCCTTGATGCCCGACGCGGACGTATCTGCGCCGACAGCGCTGCTGTCGACCCAGGTGATGGCGAAACCGCCGTTCGCAAGCGAGGTAACCGCCGGGCTATCCTGCGAAGCCAGCGTCTGGGTGTTGACCCTGAACTCGCCGCCGATCTTCGCGCCATTGGCGTCGACGATCTGCGCCTTGACGCCGTTGCCGCTGGTGTCCCCGCCCGTGCCGCTGCCGTCGGTCCAGGTCACGACATAGCGGCCGCCGGACAATGCCGCGACTGATGCCTGCTGCTGGTTGCCGACGATGCTGGTATTCGCCAGCAGGTCCTCGCCTCCCCTGTAACGATGCTCGACCACATCATCGGCGATCGACAGGGTGAACACCTTGTCAAAGGTATTGCCGAACGCATCGGTCGCCCGAATGGTCAGCGCCGCGGTGGGGTTGGTTTCGTAATCAAGCGCCAGGCTGTTGAGCACGATCAGCTGGTCGCCGCGCACGCCGAAGGCGCCCCCGGTGGAATCATCGAGCACCGCGTACGTGAACTTGGAATTGTATGCGCCGTTCGCCGCGATGCGGGCCACCGGCGTGTTCTGCATCGTCACTTCCGAGATCACGGCCTTGGACAGCATCAGGTCGGTGATCGCGCCGGAGGTCGGCGCGAAGATCTGCGCCCTGATACCGCCATCCGTGTCGCCGCCCCGCCCGCTCGCATCCGACCAGCCGACGACCAGCGCGCCGGACGCCAGCGCCGTGATCGCGGGAAGCTCCTGGTTACCGGTCGTCGTGCTGTTGACCTGGAATTCGGCGCCCAGCTTGTCGCCGTGGACATCGAAGACCTGCGCCTTGATGCCGAAGCCGCTTGCGTCCGCGGCAAGGTAGCTGTTGTCGCGCCAACTGACCGCAAAGCCGGTGCCCGGGATCGCGGTGACCACCGGCTGGTCCTGTGTATTGTATTCGGTCGTGTTGACAAGGAACTCACCGCCCTGTTTCACGCCCGAACCATCGTAGATCTGCGCCTTGATCCCTGCGGCGCTGGTATCGCCCTGCTGGCTGGTATCGCGCCAGACGACGACGAAGCCGCCACCATCCAGCGCGGCGATGCTCGGCTGATCCTGCGACAGCGCGGTGGTGCTGTTGACCAGAAGTTCGGTGCCAAGCTTCGCACCGCTAGAGGAAAACCGCTGTGCCTTGATGGCCGTAGCCGATGCGTCCCCACCCAGCCCGCTGCTGTCCACCCAGGTGGCGACGAAGCCGCCGCCGGATAGCCCGGCAATCGACGGATAGTTCTGGCTGTTGGTGGTGATGCTGTTGACCAGGAACTCACCGCCGACCTTTGCACCGTTGCTGCCATAGATCTGCGCGCGCACGCCGGTGTAGCTCGGATCGGGGGCAAGGCCGCTGGCATCGACCCAGGTGACGACGAAACCGCCGGTCGCCAACGCCGTGATGGCGGATGCGTTCTGGTTCTGTGACGTCGTGGTGTTGACCAGGAACTCCTGCCCGGCCGCGCTGCCGTTCGCGTCGTAGAGTTGCGCCTTGATGCCAAGCTGGCTGCTGTCGGCGCCGGTGCCGCTCGCGTCGGTCCAGCTGATCACGAATCCGCCTGAGGCCAGTGCGGTGATCGACGATGCGCTCTGCCCATTGGTCGTCGTCGTGTTGACCAGGAATTCGGCCCCGAACTTCAGTCCGCGCGAGTCATAGCGTTGTGCCCGGATCGCAGTGCCGCTGGTATCCGCACCGGTCGCGCTGCTGTCGGTCCAGGAAGCGATGAAGCCACCGTCCGCCAGCGCCGCCACGACGACATCGGTCTGCAAGCCCGATGTTGTCGAATTGACCAGAAACTCGTCACCGCTGAAAAGATATGCCCCGGTCGCCATGACCATCCCCCGTCACCGTCAGTCAAAGACTTGATAACTCGAGAGATACTACAAGCTGGTAGTCAGGAAGGAGACTTACAAAGACTACTCATCGACTATAAAGGATTATGAGGCTCAGCACCTCCGTGATCCGCAGTATCGAACGATGCAGATCCGATCTGCGTCTATCAGTTATGCCCGGTTCCTGCGGACGCCTGCCGGCCTGGTACCGGCCGGGTGAAGATATGCGTGCCCAGCGATCCGGGTTCCGCCTCGACGTAGCCGCGTGACCGCGCATAGTCCTCGAACAAGCGATCGAACTCCGGCTCGAAGCCGGTGACGATCGCGGCGGGAGGGTCGCGGTCGAGGAAGGCCGGCAACTCGCGCGGCGAAGTCGTGCGGAAGCGGGCACGGTTGGCCCGCGGCATGTACTCGGCGATACGGTAGACGAACGGACCCGCCGCGAATTCCGGATAGAGTGGCAGATGCGCCTCCAGCGCCAGGATGGGCGCGAGTGTCGCGACGCGGTTTTGAGCGCCCGCCGCCGCCGCCGTTATATCGGCAAGCCGCTTCCCCTCCATGTTCACCCGGTTGCCGGTCCAGGTAGATACTCTTACTGCCGAAGGCGCATCCACCAGCATGCGCGGAACGATCAGCACAACCGACACCACGCCGACCACTGCCAGAACCGGCTTCAGCTTTGACCGGACCGGATGGTCGAGCTGTCGATAGATCAGCAGGAACAGAACGATGACGAACGGCACCGGCGGCTCGTAGTACTGCGGGAAGGCAGGCGTCGGTACGAAAGACATGATAGCGGCGCAGACGATGATCGCCGCCGCCAGCAGGATCTGCCAACCGAGCATCGCCTTCGGATTGCGCCGCAGCAGAAACACCGTCGCCACGCCTGCCAGCATAGCCGCAAGCAACCCGGAATCGCCGAACCACACATCCTCCGCCACGATCAACTTGGCCGCCAGCGACATCGCCTTTGGCTCGCTCGATCCTTCCCAGTACGCGCGGTGACCGATCGCGAAATAGCGGACGGTATGCTCATAGAGGGCTGCCGGATCGTCAAGCAGCGCCACCAGCGTGGGCAGCCCGCCCAAGGCTCCGCCGGCGACCAGCGGCACGATCAACAGCAGTACGCGGTCATGCACCGACATTCCACGCCGCGCACTGATTGCAGCGCCGGCAAACGGCAGCACCAGGAACACGAAGCTGATCTTCAGGCTGATGGCAAAGCCGATCGCGCTGCCTGCGGCAAGGATCAGCCGCGGCCGAACGCACTCACCATCAAGTCCGGTCACGAACAGCTGAAAGGCGAGCAGGGCGAAGGGGATCGGCAGCAGATTGTTGGTCACCAGCATGCCGGCGGGTCCCAGCAGCACCCCCGCCGCAAACACCAGCACGACCACGGTTGCGATGTGGCGCTCTCCGGTTTGCCGCCGCGCGATCTGCCACAGGATAACGACAGTCGCTATCCAGCACAGGAAGATCATGACGCGCCCTGCCTGAAGCAGGTGGTCGCTGCCGGTGAGTGCATAGAAACCGTGGAGCAGCAGCGGCAGACCGGGAAGGTGATTGTAGCCAAGGGTGCTGTACAGCGGCATCCGGAACAGCAGACTGGCCGCCGCGACATGGATCTCCTCGTCATGCCCGAGCGGATACGTCATGATGCGGCCGAACAGCCCCAGCGTCATCAGGCACGTCGCGGCCCAGAATGCCGCGGGGGCCATCGCCGCACCATAGCGTGATGCGAACTGTCGCAGCCGAAACCGCAACGGTTGATCCATGATAATCGTGCCTGTCATCGGCTTGCCTGCCCCTGTAGAACCTTATCCGCCGGTCCCGCTCCGGTTGGTGCCACCGCGCGCAAACCTGCCCGCCTGCGCCCGCGTCTGGCCAGAAGTTGCTCGTAGACCTCGCTCACCGCGTGCACGTGGATCGCGGTGCCGTAGCGCAGCCGCGCCTCATCACGCGCGGCGGCGGCGATCTGTCGGGCCAGCTCCGGATCCTGCAGCAGGCGGGCGCAAGCCTGTGCCAGGCCATCCGCATCTTCAGGCGGGGCCAGCAGTCCGGTTCGGCCGTGACGGATCGCCTCGAGGTTGCCGCCGGACGCCGTCGCGACGACCGCCGTACCGACCAGCATCGCCTCGATCAGCGTGCGGCCAAATGGCTCGTCGATCGCCGGCACCAGCAGCAGGTCGCATCCGGCAAGCCACAACGGACCAGGGCTGCGGAACCCGGCAAAGACCAAGTTATCGGTAATGCCAAGATCGCGCGCGCGCCCCCTCAGCCGGGACTCGGCATCGTCGAGCGTCTCGCCCAGGATGACGCCGCGGATATCCGTGCCGGGCAGCGCCCGACGTAGCGCCGCGATCGTGTCGACGAACAGTTCTGGCCGCTTGCGCGCGATCAACGCGCCCGAGAAGGCGACGAAGCGGGTGTCCGAGCATGCATCCGGGAAAAGCGACGCGACCATCGCGCGTGCAGCCGTGCGATCGTACCGGCTGTCGACGTCGAACGGACTGGGAATCACCACGGTGCGCGCAGCAGCGGAGTAGAGCCCGGGCGCCGGGGCGGCGAAGTGCGAGACCGCGATGACCTGATCTGCCAGCGCCGGCGCCACGAAGCGCAAGCCCGCTGCGCGGGGCGAGCCGCGATGATGCCAGACCAGCTGGGCGCCCGCCAGCTTGGCGGCCAGAGCCCAGGTCGCGAGCGTGCGGCCATCGTTGCAATGCACGATATCGACCTGTCGCTGCTTGAGGAACTTCACCAGCCTGGGGGTTGCAGCGAGCAGTCGCGCCATCGTCGCGAGACCCACCGGTCGGCCATGCGGTAGCTGCGGTGTTGTCGGTGCCGGTATGACGGCAATGTCGTGCCGGTTCAGCAACTCGGCTACCGGCCCGCGGATATGTTGCAACACCGAAAGAGCGCGATACCGCGCAGGATCGAGCCCCGCGATCATGCCGGCGGTCGAGATGTGGCTACCCCCCACGAGGTTGCCGCAAACCGGAAAGCAGATCGTCGCAACCGTCACGCCGGAACCTGCTGGCGCATCGGCGCGGCGCCGGCGGGCATCCGTGTCGAAAGCACCAGTCCTTCAATCTCCGAACCGGCGCCGAAGCGTTCGACGACGTCGAGCGCGCGTCCATCATCGGCAACCCGGAACAGCGTCCCTGCCGTGACATCGTCGGCCGTGCGCGCCACCAGCAACCACGACCCTGGGCCGACAAGGTAGGTGACGATGTTGTCGAGCGCGCGGCGCAGCGTGGCCGCATCGAAGTAACCGATGTTGAGAATGTTTGCCGCCCGCACGAAGTCGAAGCGTCCGACAAAACTCTCGGTCGGCTCGAAGATGTCGTTCGCTTCTATCGCGAGGCCGGCGCGATGCAGGACCCGGGGACTGACCAGCCGCACGGTCCGCCGATCGGGAACGGGATGTGCGAGCTGACGGGCGATCGGCCGGCGGCTGATGGCATCGAGCGCGCGCTGGATAAGGATCCTGCCGGTGACGTAATCTGCCCGCCGCGTCCACGCACGGACTGCGCATCCGGCCAGATCGTATTGCAGCGGAAGACCGCACTCATCGGTGAGAGCGCGGAGGCCGGGGAACACGGTCAACAGATGGCCGGTCAGCGAGAGATCAGTGCCCGTCACCCGCGCCGCATAACCCGCCTTCTCCAGCGCGTCGTGCAGCGCCAGTGTGGTCGTACCCGATGAAATGCCTACGTCGAGCACATCCTTGATCGTTGCGCCCGACTGCCGGAAGATGCGCAGGCAGCGCTGATCGATCGATCGAAATCGTTCAGCGGCGGTTCGCTTAAACGTGTTGTTGCCCGTCTTCAGTCCAGTAAAGAATTTATCCTCGGCACTCGCCGTTATGTCGGACGGTGCCATGGCAAAGAATTTTCTTGCCGTAATCACCACAATTCCTTGCGCATGCTTTAGACCCGCTTGTCTTAGCTCGACATGATCCCGATCGATCGGGCAATTTGGGGTTAGACCCGATGAAGAGAGGCGCGAGAGACGCAATCGTACCATCGATCGGGCGAACTCTATCAGGAGCGCCGGGTTGAAATCGCAAAGCCTCGACAGGCACGCCCTATTCGCCAGAGTGTGGTTACCGACCCGCCGCCTGTTCGTTCACCAGCGTGTACGTGCGGTCGGCAACCTGCTGACCGGCACGTCGGTCACGACTGTCTTCAGCCTGTTCTCGGTGGGCTTTGCGGCACGGGCCTTGGGGCCATACACCTATGGTGAACTCGCCCTGATCCTGACGCTGGCGCAGGCGACGGAACGATTGCTCAGTTTCCAGGTCTGGCAGCCACTGATCCGCTACGGCGCGACGATCGATCCCGAGGCGGAACGCGACGAATTGGGCTCACTCTACAAGTTCGGGCTGGCGATGGATCTGGGCGGATGCACGCTGAGCTGGACCGTCGCCAGCCTGCTGCTGATTGCCGGTCACTTCTTCATGGGCATCAGTAGGGAGGCCACCGGCGCAGGGCTGGTGTTCATGCTGTCGTTGCTATTCAACCTCAACGGCACGCCGACCGCGATCTTTCGCCTGCGCGGTGACTACCGCGTCTCGGCGCGGGTCCAGATCTTCAATGCGCTGTTGCGGCTGCTGGCGAGCGGCGCCGCGTATTTTGCCGGCATGGGGCTACTCGGCTTCGTCCTCGTCTGGGCTGGAACACAGGCCCTGGGATCCCTGCTCAACCTCGCTGTGGCCATGACCCTGCTGAAGCGGGATCGCATCACCGCAATTTATCGCGCCAGCCTACGCGATCTGTCGCATCGCTTTCCGGGGCTATGGCGCTTCACCTGGGGCAGCAACGTGTCGCTGACGCTCTGGGCCAGCGCGCAGCAGCTCGACACCCTGATCGTCGGCGCACTTGCCGATCCGGTGTCTGCGGGTCTGTATCACATCGCCAAACGGGTCAGCCGCGTACTGCAGCAGGCGGGTAGTCAGCTGGAAGCGGTCGTCTATCCTGATCTCAGCCGCATGTGGGCCGCATCGCAGCGCGCGCGGTTTATCCGGCTCATCGTGCAGACCGAACTGGCGCTCGCTGCCTTCGGCACGATGTGCTTCGCGGCGGTGGTGATCGGCGGGCGGACGATGATGGCGCTTGCCGCCGGACCCAGCTTTGCCGCGGCGGCACCGCTGCTGACCGTGCAGGTTCTGGCGGTTTCGCTGCTGATCAGCGGTGCGGCCAGCCGGGCCGGTCTGCTGGCACTAGGCCGCCAACGGGCGGTGCTGCGAACCGTCGCGGTGGCGGCGACAACGTTCTATCTCTCGGTCGCGCCGCTGATCTGGTACTTCGGCGCGATGGGAGCGAACATCGCCCATGTCCTGTTCGGTCTGGTCTGGCTGACCGGGCTGCTGTTGTCCTTGCGACGCGCTCTGCGCGACCATCCGAGCGAAGCGCCGGACGTGACGAGCATTCGATAGACCCTGTCGAAGCCTGCATCCTCACCAGGGTCTGATCCGTAAACGCGGACCAGACCGGCTGCAGCCTACCTCGTCGCCCGCGCCCGTCCGAACCACTCCTGCAGCCGTTGCATCCAGCCCAGCGTGGACCTGCCCGCGTCGTCGCGGTAGTAGCCGTTTGACGCGGCGACATGCTGGAGTGCATCGCCATAGCGACGATCGGCATGGACCCGATAATCGATACGGTTGAGCACCACGCCATCGAACGGACGGCCGAGCATCTCGGTCGCAGCGATCGCCACCTCGGGCTTGCTCTTGCCCCATTGCAGCACCAGCAGCGTGGCATCGGCATAGGCGGCCAAGGTCTTGGCATCGCGGACCAGCAGGATCGGCGGCGCGTTGATGATGACCAGCGCGAACCGCTGCCGCAAGTGTTCGATCAGCGCGGGCAGCCGCTGCGACGCGACCAAGCCGCCCGGATCGGATGGCACTTCGCCCGCGTTGATGATCGGGAACGGAGCGGCCTGCTCGGAGAGGGAGAGACCGGCAGCGGGCGTTCGATTTGCAAGGTAGGCGACGAGGCCTGCCGATCCCGCGGGAGCACTGTGGCCGGGCACCGGATCGTCTGACCTATTCGCCTCCGATGCCGCAAGCGCCGGACGATGCAGATCGAAATCCACGCAGACCACCTCGCGCCCGACCGACGCGGCTGCGGCGGCGAGGCTGTTGGCGATCGTGCTCTTGCCCTCGTTCTCCAGTGCTGACGTCACGACGATGACGCGCGATGGCCGCGCCACAATCCGCGATTCGAGTTCGATCAGCAGGTTGCGCATCGATTCTGCAAAGTCCGAGCGCGGCCGCTTGGCGACCAGATCATGCACCTCGCCGTCAGTGGCTCGCACCTCCGGCACCATCGCCAGCGTCGGCAGGCCAAGCAACTGATAGACCTGATCCGACGTGCGAAGGCGGTTGTCAGCCATCTCGATCACTATCGCCAGCAGCATGCCGATGGCGACCGCAGCAATCAACGCAACCGCCAGAACCCGTCGCGGCAACGGATAGCTTGGACTGAGCGGTGTCGTCGCGCGCGACAGCCGCGCGATGTCGCTCTGGTTGTTCGCCGCAGAACTGACTGCATTGTTGTATTGCGACAGCAATGATGCGTAGAGCGCGGCGGCACCGCTTGCCTCACGCTCCATCGACAGCAATTTGACCGCGGTTTCGCCATGCATCAGCGAGCTTGATCGCACGTCCGACAGCGCGCCACTCAACGATGCGGTGCGCGCCCTGCTCGCCGAAGCGCTGTTCTGCAGGTCCGCGACCACCCGGGTCCGTTCCTGTCCGATGCGACCACGGATCGTGGCGAGTTCGGCTGCGGTGCGCTGCACCTCGGGATAGCCCGCGCCGTAAAAGCTGGTGAGTTCTCCCTGCTTGCGAAGCAGCACAGCTTCCTGTTGCTGAAGATCGGTCAACAGCGCCGAAGTCGCCGAGATATCGCCGCTTCCGGTGCGTGCGGGACGAGCGATCTGGCCTTGCTGCGCGCTTTCGGATCGCGCCTGCGCCAACAGGCCCGAGAGTTGCCCCGCCTCGACCGCGCCTTGCCCACTAGGCTCGGATGTCAGCAGACCATGTGCCTTGCGATAGGCGGCTGCTTGCGCATCCACCCGCTCGCTGTTGTCGCGCGCTTTGGCGACCTGTTGGGCGAGGTCGGCAATCCGGCGCTGACGATCACCCCGCACGTCGCCTTGCTGATTATCGATATACGTATCGACCAGCCGATTGGCGATGCGCGCCGCCTTAAGCGGATCGATCGACCAGGCGGTGATGGCAATGACGTTCGACCGGGCGACACGGTCGACGTTGACATGATCCTGCAGGTTTGCCGTCAGCGCTTCGTCGTAAAGGTTGGCGAGCGCCGCGGAGTGTTCGTCCAAGTCGATCGCGCCGGTGGGAGACGGCGTCACCAGCCTGAGCATGCGGCCAAAGCTCGAACTATGACCGGGCTCGGGCGCGAATTCGCGATCTTTTGCCAATTGCAGCGTTTTTGCCGTCCGCTTGACCAATGCGGGCGAACCGAGCACCTCGACCTTGGTCTGGATCGCCGCTTCCTCGTTGGGCGTGGGCGTAATGCTTTGCGCAGCGGATGGATCGATGGGCGATCCGGCATGGTTCGCCGGCAGGACCAGAACCTTGCTCGTCGCGCTGTAGATCGGCTGGGTGCGGCTGAGCACCACGAGCGTCAACACTGTCGCGAGGATGACGAACCAGGCGATAAACCAGTGTCGCCGTCGCAGGATACGCAGGATTTCGCCCGCGCCAAGGTAGCGGTCGGCCAAGCCGCTGGTTCGGCCTGTCGCTGTCCTGGCCTCCCGCCAGCCGGTCAACCCTGGCTGAGGGTTGCGTTCGATCCCGTCGGTCACGGCTACACTGCCCATGTCTGCCTCCTCATCCCGAAGGATGGCCCCTGTTTTGCTAACCACTTGCCGGACGCAGCACATCTCGACGCCGGCACCCTGATCGGGTATCCACTCGCGACACCCAACGGGTCGGCACACCGATGCCCCGCTACATTCGCTAGCGCATGCTCGCCAATTCGCGGACAGAGCCGTTCATCGAACCGCGCCGATGTGGCAATGTGTCATCTGAATCGATCGGCCGCGAAATGCCGCGGTCGATAGCCCAGATCGCCGCCTGAGTTCGGTTCATCACGCCCAGCTTGCGCAAGATCGACTTTACATGAACTTTGACCGTCGCTTCGGTGATATGCATGTTACGCGAGATTATCTTGTTCGCGTCACCGCAGACCAATCCATAAAGAATGTCGATTTCACGCGATGAGAGATTGGCTTCGTCCACACTCATGTGGCGTCCATCCATTCGGTGATCCGTCCTGATCGCGGCAAGGTCGAAAAACACCTGCGCGGGAATCATCTTCTCGCCCAGCGCGACCAGCTTCAGCATTTCTGCCAGACTGCTTACCGAGATGTGTTTGCCGATATAACCATCGACGCCTGCGTCGAACGCATCGAGCACGGTCTGCCCCTGGCAATTGGCAGCAAATATGACCAGCTTGCAGTCGGGCCAGTGCTCACGAACATACCGGCACGAAGCCAGTGTTTCTTCGTCCGACGCAGAATTGATCAGGACCATGCGGATGGCATCGACATCCATGATCTCCGGATCGATTTCGAGGTGCGACCGACAACCGCATAAGACTTCGAACAAGGAATCGGTCAAGAGGCACCGAAGACCTTCGCGCTCGATCTCGTTCTGGCTCACGATTACGACGCCTGATAATGTACTCATACCAACTCCTAAAACCGATCAAAGTAATAGGATTGATGCGCTTTTCTGTTATTACCGACGGTACCCCAACCGCTCTGTCAGCATACGACCTATGTTCGCATCTGCCCCCAATTTTCTCTCATACTACATCAGGGTAGGCGACGCTGCTGCGGGGCTCCATCCTGAAATTCTGCTGTAGTACCTCGCGGCTCATTGGAAAACCCCTGACAACTCCTTCGCGCTATTTATTTTTTGATTGCAAGATTTTAGGACATACTTCTTTTTATCCTAGTCAGTAGGCTAGTCCATCTTAACCGGTGGCTATTGACAACGATCAAGTACTATTTTTGATCCGTGCTCGGACTTGAAGCTTCACGTCTTCAAATTAACGATCAAACATATGATCTATATAGATTTTTAATGAGTCGAGGCTGGTCACATGGGTCGCTGCATGGCTCGCGAAGTCGGTAAGGCGAGCCTTCAATCGCTCCGGACGGTCGATCTGGACTGTCCGCCACCCGAGTTGCTTCGGTGCGTGGAAATCCTTGTTCGGATTGTCGGCGACATACATCAGTGCGGCACCTGACAGACCGAAGAACGTCTCGACATATTCGAATGCACGCGGCGATGGCTTCCAGTGATCGCGACCCCAGCGATCGGTGCAGAGCGCAAGCCGCACGCCGTGACTATGAACTTTCAGCGCACGCAATTTGCGCTTTTGCGCATCGCGAAAGCCGTCTGTGATGATGGCAATGCCGAGTCCGTGCCGGCGCTGTCTGAGGAAACGCAGCGCATCATCGGTCAACGCGATCTTGGGGTCATGCTGGCGATAGACCTGCAGCATACGTTCGATCACACAAGGCCGATCGTCCAGGCCGCAGCGGCGGAGCGCTTCGTTAAACACACGGCCGCGCACCCCGCTCTGAAAGCAGTCGATCATCGCCGCCTCGAGATCTACCACTTTCAGCTGCATTTCCGCCCAGCGACCGACCGCAGCAAACCCGCTTAGTACGAAGTCGCGTTCCAGATACAGCGTGTCGTCCAGATCGAAGACAATCGCCTGCTCCGGTTGGCCGGACCGCACGGCGCGCATCAGATAAAGATCGCCTCGTCGTAGCGCAGCATCACGACATCGGCTCGCCAGCGATCATTCGCCGTGCTCTGCATCCCGCATTGCTCTTCCATCAGCCAGCGCGTGAATGTCGCGCCCGACTGATGTGCCAGCGGGTAACCGCCACCAAACCGCGTGTTGATCTCGAACAGCGAGGCTGTACCGTCATCCGCAACGAAGGCCTGGTAGCACATCGGCCCGGTCGCCCCGGGCAAGGATCTTGCAAGGTCCCGCGACAGCTTGGCGAGCGCACGATCACGGACGGTCACGCCTTTCTCCACCTCGCCGCCGCGCACCCGCAGACGCTCATGCGGGACCGCGCAGCGCAGGCGATGCATGCGATCGAAATAGAGGTTGATGGTATATTCGCGCCCACACAGGATATCCTGCACGACATAGGGCTCGATCGTCTCCAGCGCGCGCAGCTCGCCGATGTCGCTCACTTGCCTAATGCCGCGGCCCGAACTTCCGTACCGCGGCTTTGCCAGAAGCGGCCACCGCCATGCATCGCCTTCTGCCAACACATCCGCCGCCTTTTGCGTGCGCGGGGCGGGCAAGCCGGCATCGCGCATGAATTCGGCTGTGGCCAGCTTGTCGGCGGCGATGTCGATCAATCGCGGACCGCCGATGATGATCCGGGTGCCCAGCGCGGCGAAGCGATCGATCGCGCGGCTGTAAGCCGGCAGTTCGGGATCGATCGTCGGTACGACGATGTCGATCGCCAGCCGTTCACAAAGCGCGAGCATTGCGTCGATGAACAGGCCCGATCGCGCCGAGGGAATCGCGAACGCCCGGTCTGCCTCCATGCAGGCGGCACTCCACTCGGGGCTGAGGTCGGTCGCAAAAACCTCAAGGTCGATGTCGAGTGTCGCCGCCGATGATCGGAACGCGCGGATCAAGCCGACGCGGCGCCCTGCCGAGCTGATCAGCACGCGCAATCGTTGCCTGGGCCCGGAGCGACGAACCGATCCGCCGGCCCCAACTGGCTTGTCGGCGAGGGGCACCTTGAGCGCGACGTTCATGATTACGAGACCTCTCTGACAAGGACGAACGCCTCGGCCGCATGGCGGGTCACGGTCGAGCCCCTGACGGCGGCAAGCGCACGCAATGTCTCGAGCGATCGTTCATCGGGAAATGGCTGGCACTGGGACGCGAACAAGGCGAACGCCTTCAACTTGGTCTCGATCTGCGCGGTCACATCAACGTAGACATTGGGGGCGAATGCAGGAGACAGACCCGGCGCGGACCAGTTCGTCTCCGACACCGTTTCGTAGGCTAATATCCGGCGCGGATAGCTGTGCCCACGCGGACGCGCGGCGACGAGTGCCGCATCGAAGACGATGCGATGGTCGAAGTGCAGGTCACCGGCGAAGGGCACGAACAGCGTGTCGGGCTCCACTTGCGCAACCACCTTAGCCACCGCTCCGTTGATCTCGGCTTGCAGCACCCGATCGAGTTCGGCGGCGGGCAGATCAAGGAAGTGCGTCTTCGCCACGCCTAGCAGCGCGTGCGCCCGTGCCAGTTCGGCGCGCACCTGCGTAACGCTCTCAGCGCTGAACCGCGGCTCCTGCCCCTGCGTAACGATGGCGACATCGACCCGGGCGCCTGCCGCGGTGAGCCGCGCGATCGTGCCGCCACAGCCTAACACTTCGTCATCGGGATGCGGAGCCAGCACCAGCGCGCGCGAGATGCGTGAGATCAGGGTCACGCCGCCCCCGGGACACGCGGCTGAAGCTTGACGTGGATGGGGGGCGGCCCCGGCTTGTGCCAGTGCCACTCGGTAACCCGCAAGCCGCGCCGGTCGCCGCAGGCCACCACGAAGGCGTCCGCCGTCGCCTCGACGACCTGCCCGGGCAGTGCCGCACGGTGACTAGCCAGATTGATCGTCGTTGCCTGATGTACGATCAGCGGCTGATCGCCGACCGCGGTGCGTGCTCCGGGATAGGGCAGACCGCATGCGCGGACTGTCCGCCATGCGGCGTCTGCAGGACCGGACCAGTCAATCTCGCCGTCTTCCGGCCGACGTCGTGCCGCATATGTCGCATAGCGCGCGTCCTGGGGTTGCGGCTCGGCAGTACCTGCCGCCAAGTGTGCCAGCGTCGGTGGCAGCATCGCCGCGAGCACGGCCATGTGTTTGTCATAGAGCGTTCGCGCCGTCTCGTCGGCGGCGACATGGAAATAGCGCTGTGCAAGGATCGGTCCGCTGTCGGTCCCCGCATCGATCAGGAACAGCGTACCGGCGCTGATCGGCTCGTCGAGCAGGATCGTCCAAGGGATTACACCGCGCCCGCGCAGGCGCGGCAAAGGCGCGGGATGGTAGCCGACCACGCCGCCAGGTGCGACCTGCATCAAGGCCTCACCGCAAAGCTGCGACCAGCCGATCACGAACAGGTAGTCTGGCTCGAGCGCGGTGATCTGCTCGATCGATGCCGGCGCGTTGCAGTTGGCGATGCATAGCAGCGGGCAGTTCGCCGCGGCCGCGTCAGGTGCAAGATCGACGAAGTCGGAGTGCCGCGCCGCCAGTTCTACCGGCAGCGTCACCAGCCCCGCCAGTGTCCAGCCGGGCGCCTGCGCCAGTGCCGCCGCCGCGATCCGCGTGCTGTCAACCGCGCCGATCAGTACCCCACGCATCGGACCTCCATCCCTCGTTCGCACCGACCATCGCGTAGGCCTTGCCGATCGCGCCTTCGTCCACCCTCTCGCCCAGCACGATGACCCGCAACGTGCGCACGACGATGACGAGATCGAGCCGAACCGAGCGATGGCTGACGTACCATGCATCGAGTGCCAGCTTGTCGCGATCGGTCAGCCGCGCATTGCCGTTGACTTGTGCCCAGCCGGTCAATCCCGGCCTGACCTGGCTGCGAAGCGCGCCGCCATCGGCCGCCTGAGCGAGCACCGCCGGTGGCAGGGGCCGGGGGCCGATCAGGCCCATGTCGCCGGCCATGATGCTGATGAGCTGCGGCAATTCGTCGATCCGCGTCGCGCGCAGGATCCGCCCGATCCGGGTGATACGCTGCGCATCGGGCAGCAGCCCGCCGTCCGCGTCGCGCGCGCCCGTCATCGTGCGGAACTTGCGGATCGCGAAGAGCCGTCCGCCCTTCCCGCACCGCAACTGGCTGAACAGTATTGGCCGACCGTCGACCAGCAGCAGCACGATCACGACCACCAGCATCAGCGGGGTGACCGCGATCAGCGCCATGCCCGCGACCACGATATCGATCGTGCGCCTCACGCTGGAACCTTCGCCGGTCGCACGGTCGTCACGGTGGGGACGACCGTGTGTTCCGCTCTCCCGTCCAGCCGCATGGTGGCAAGGATGATGGCGTTGACCTGCTCGACCGAAAAACGCTGCGCCACGATTTCGCGCGCGGCGACACCCATCGTGGCGGCGAGATCCGGGTTTTCGACAAAGCGCATCAGCACCGCGGCGAGCGCTCCTGCATCGCGCGGCGGTACGAGGAAACCGTTGACCCCGTCGCTAATCGGCTCGCGGCAGCCGGGCATGTCGGTGGTGACCACCGCGCGTCCGGTCGCCATCGCTTCCAGAATCGTTCGCGGCAACCCTTCGCGATACCAGCTGGGCAGTACGAAGACGTTTGCCCCGGCAAGCTGCGGGCGCACGTCACGCACCTCGCCCAGGTAATCGATCACCCCTTTGTCCACCCACGCAGCGATTTGCCCCGCGTCGATGCCGTTGGGGTTGGGATCCAGGGGACCAAGCAGCGCAAAGCGCACCTGCGGATGCTCACGACGGATGCGCCGGGCCGCTTCGACATACTCGAACAGCCCCTTGCTGCGCAGTAGTCGTGCGATCATCACGAACCGCAACGGGCCTGCTGGCTGCGGCTCTTGCGCATAGTACGCCAGATCGACGCCGGTGCCCGGAACCTGCACCACGCGCGCCGCGGCAGAGATCATGCGGTGGCGCAGCATCTCGCCATGATCGTCGCCGTTGAACACGAACACCGCGTCCACCTTGCGCAAGGCATGGCGATAAAGCGTCGCGACCAGCGCTCGAAGCCTGGGACTGGCATCGTCGCCGAACGCGTGGCCAAGTCCGCTGCACATCGCGAAGTAGCGCGGCACGCGCGCGATCCGGCTGGCCAGCCCCGCATAGACGATCGGCTTTTGCGTGTAGGCGAGCACCAAATCAGGCCGCTCCCGGCGGAACAGTCGCACCAGCCAGGCCAGCGTGCGCAAGTCGTCGAACGGATTGAGCCCGGTCCGCGCCATCGGCATCCGGCGATAGGCGATACCCATCGCCGCGAGCATACGCTCGGTTGCCGGATCGTCGTCGGGTGCGCAAGCGATCACCTCGCGGACAGCGCCGTTCCTGCCGGCGATCGCCGCCAACAGGGGACCGCGAAAATTAACCAGCGAGAACGCCAGACTGGCGACGACGATCACCTTCATTGCAGCAGCCCCAGCCCGATCGCGCCACCGGGCCTGACCTGCGCCACCGGGTCCCCCGGCACCTGCTTGCACAGCAGCGCGGTATAGCGATCGGCGATGCGGTCGATCGTGTAGTTGTCGAGCATGTGCGCCTGCGCCGCCGCGCCAAGCGCAATGCGCGCGTCAGGCGGCAGCGTAGCGAGTTGAAGCAACGCACGGGCCAGCGCCGACGCGTCGCCAACGCCAACAACGCAGCCCGTGGAGCCGACGATAGCTGCGGCATCGCCCACGTCGGTCACTACGCACGGTACGCCTGCGATCATCGCCTCGCCGACGATGTTGGGAAAGCCTTCTCCCCAAGCGGACGAAAGCGCCAGCATGTCGAGCCCGGCAATCCATTCACCGACATCGGCGCGGTGTCCGGCTAGCGTGACGCGATCGCCTGGAACTGTCGCCAGCGCTCGTGCCGCATCCCGGTCGGGACGATCCATCCCCTCGCCGGCGATCAGCAGATGCGCGTTCGGCACCTCGACGGCGACTTCGGAGAATGCCGCGATCAGGGTGCCGACGTCTTTCATAGGATGATTGCGCGCGATCATGCCGATGACCAGCGCATCGTCGGCGATACCGAACCTCTGATGCAACCTGGCGCGCGCTTCCGCCCGATCCACCTTCGACACTTCGAACCCGTTCGGCAGCACTTCCTCATACCGACCGCGATAACCGAGCGCGCGGTATTGCCGCTGTCCGGCGGCAGAATTGTAGACGATCGCCGCCGGCGTGCGCGACAGCCAGGCTCCCAGCCGCAGCACCGCACGGCTCATCGGCTTTTCGTGCTGAAATCCACTGAGCGAGTGCCGTACGTTCCAGATGACGGGCGGACGGCGGGCGCAGAACTGCGCGGCCAGGCTGGCCGCTATCTGGGCATGATGCATCCACCCCATGATCACGTCCGGATCGATCGCACGGACCTTTTGCACGAGACTGACCGCCGCGCCGGCAGACGGCAGCCCCTCGCGCATCCCGAGCGTGTGCACGGGTACGCCAGTGGCGACGACACGTCGGCCGACGGTTCCCGGCGCAACCAGCGTCAGCACCTCCGGCGCGATGGCCGGCGCCCGCGCACGCTGCTCAAGCAACCGGGCAAGCATCGTCTCCGCGCCGCCAACGTTGAGGCTGGTGATAACGTGCAACACCTTGATTTTATTGCTGGCTGTCATCCGGCCGCCGATCATCGAATTGCCTGTTGCCCCGGAGGTGAGCCGCAAATCGGCGCTCTTCCCTGATGCGGATCAGGCATACGCGGCAGAAGTCGCGCGGGTTAGAACGCATCATGGTACTATCCGTTGGGAGTAGACAGCGAAACTATTGGTCCGTTCTACTATCCATCGGTGCGGATAGTACCTTTCGGTTAACTCCCAATGCATCAGTTACGTAGCGCACCGCGCCACTTATCATTCCCCATGCGACGGACTTGGGCACATGCCGTCAGGGGGAATGTATGCGAGCGACGACAATCCCAGCCTCTGGGCCAGTGAACCTGCCGCGGGCGCTTCATCGCAGTCTGTACATCGCCTATGATGTCGTGGCGATCTGCGCTGCGCTGTTCTTTGCGATTGCGTTGCGCATGAACGGGATGATCCCGCCCGCCATGCTGTCGAGCATGCTCTACAGCATGCCGCTGTTCCTCGTCGCCAGCATCGGCTCGTTTCATCTCTGCGGGCTGTACAAGCGCTTCTGGCCGCTTGGCTCGCTGTGCGATCTGACGGCATTGATCGAAGCGGCGATCCTGGCGGTGTTCGTCCCGGCGGTGGCGCTGCTCGCGTCGGGCGCACACTGGATGCCGACGTCGGTTCCGATCATCCAATGCTTCCTGCTCGTGGCCCTGCTCATTGGCGGACGACTTTGGCGCCGTATCCTGGCCGACCGCATCCGCGAGTTCCGCGTTGCCGGCGGCGCCGGCGGATCGCTGCTGCCTGAATCGAAGCGCCGGGCATTGATCGCCGGGCGTCCGGAGCATGTCGAAGTGGTGCTGCGTCAGCTTGAGGCTGACCCCGATCCGCGCTTCGTTGCGGTGGGCGTGATCGATGTCTGCGGTCGGCACGTCGCCATGCGGCTGCGCAACATCCCGGTGCTTGCCGGCGTCGACACGCTTGAGCATGCGGTCACCCAACTTGCGGCGCGCCATCTGCGTCCTGACTGCCTGATCCTCGCTGAAGGCGTCGACGGCTTCAGCGGCCCCGACCGGCTGAAGCTGGTCACATCCGCGCAGTCTCTCGACCTTTCGGTCCTGAGAGCCGCTGCGGCTGCCGAGATCGGCGCGCCGCTCGACCTCGAAGTGATGAATTTTGCCGACCTGCTGGGGCGGCCCCAGACGATCCTCGACCAGGCGGTCGTCTCGCGCGTGGTCAAAGGTGCGCGGGTCATGGTCACGGGTGCGGGCGGAACGATCGGCCGTGAGCTGGTCCGCCAGGTCGCGGCGCTGAGCCCGGCGGAGATCATCCTGCTCGATGCCTGCGAGTACAACCTCTATCTCGTCGAGCTTGAGGTCCACGAGCTGTTCCCCGAGATAGCCTGCACGCCGCTGTTGATCTCGATCCGCCAACGCCAGCAGGTGATGAACGCCTTCCAGCGGCACCGTCCCGAGATCGTCCTTCATGCCGCCGCGCTAAAGCACGTGCCAATGGTCGAGAAGAACATCTGTGCCGGCGTGCAGACCAACGTGCTGGGCACGCGCAACATCGCCGATGCCGCGCACCGTTATGGCGTGCGGGCCATGGTTCAGGTGTCAACCGACAAGGCGGTCAATCCGGTAGGGGTCATGGGTGCTAGCAAGCGCCTTGGCGAACTGTACTGCCAGGCCCTCGACATCGAAGGCGAAGGCGATCCGGCCGCCGCGCGGTTCATGACCGTGCGGTTCGGCAACGTGCTGGGTTCGAGCGGATCGCTGATCCCGCTGTTTCAGCGCCAGCTTCGCCAGCGGGTGCCGCTGACCGTGACGCACCCCGACATCACCCGCTACTTCATGACCGTGCACGAGGCGGTGCAGCTTGTGCTTCACAGCATGGCCCGCGCCCTTGAGTCGGACATGAAACGGGGGCGGATCATCGTCCTCGACATGGGCGAGCCGGTGAAGATCATCGACATCGCGCGCCGCATGATCCGGCTGATCGGCCTGGAGCCCGATCGCGACATCCCGATCAAGATCGTCGGACTTCGTCCTGGCGAGAAGTTATACGAAGAATTGTTCAACGAACACGAGGTGCGGCTGGAATCGGACATTCCCGGCGTCTTCGAAGCCGAACCCGACGCTCTGCCGCTCGAAGTGCTGGCGGTGGGCTGCCAGGCGCTGAGCGAGCTGGCTTCGATGAGTGACCACAATCAGGTCAAGACGTTGCTGTTCAACATGATCGAGAACAAAAATCGGGTAATGCCCGAGCCGCCACAGGCGGCATTCGAACTCCCACCCGATCCTGTTCGCAGCCCCGAGCCCGCCCGGCGGCCGGAACACGGCATCGTCGTTCCCCTGACGTTGGTGCCCGCGGCAGGATGACCGATGCCCGCACCGCCCGCCTGGCGCCGGATGACGCCGGGCATGCCGCAACCGTGGCCATGCGCCCGTCAGGCCGCGGTCCCCGGCGCATCGCGTCACGCTGGCCGGTCCACAGCGACGAAGAAATTGCCGCGGTCGAAGCGGTCCTTCGCACCGGGCGGGTCAACTCGCTGCATCACGGCGATAACTGCAAGGCGTTTGAGGCGGGCTTTGCAATGGTGTGCCAGATGCCACACGCGATCGCGCTGGCGAACGGGACGCTGGCGCTCGAGGTTGCGCTGCGGGCGCTCGGGATCGGCGCGGGCGACGAAGTGATCGTCTCGCCGCGCAGCTTCGTTGCCTCGGCTAGCTGCATCGTCGCCGCGGGCGGCATACCGGTGTTCGCCGAAGTGGACGATGTGTCGCAGGCGCTTACCGCGGAGACGGGGGCGGCGGCGATCACGCCGCGTTCCCGCGCGGGGATCCTGGTCCATCTCGCCGGCTATCCGGCCGACCCGGCGGCGATCGCCAATCTAGCGCGGATGCACGGGCTCCTGCTGATCGAGGATTGCGCGCAGGCGCACGGTGCGACGCTCCACGGAGTGCCGGTCGGCAGCTTCGGCGATGCCGCGGCATTCTCGTTCTGCACCGACAAGATCATCTCGACCGGTGGTGAAGGTGGCATGCTGGTGCTGCGTGACGGTGACGCTGCAGAGCGCGCCTGGTCGATGAAGGACCATGGCAAGGATCGCACCGCGGCAAGGATACAGGCGGCAGGTAGCGGATTTCGCTGGCTGCACGATCATTTCGGCAGCAATTACCGGCTGACCGAGATGCAGGCGGCGATCGGCGTGGTCCAGTTCGCGCGCCTTCCCGCGATGATTGCGGCGCGCCGGGCCAATGCCGCGGCGCTGCTGGCCGAACTCGACGGATGCGAAGGGCTGCGGCTGATCGTGCCCGACAAGGGCATCGGACATGCATATTACAAGTTCTACGCCTTTGTCAGGCCCGAGGCCCTTTCTCCCGGCTGGAGCCGTGACCGGATCGTCGAGCAGGCCTGGAACGAGGGACTGCCGTGCCAGACGGGCAGCTGCTCCGAGATATACCGCGAGCGTGCTTTTACCGATGCGGGCATCGGGCCTGCCACTCCCCTGCCGGTCGCACGACGGCTTGGCGAAACCAGCCTGATGCTGCCGGTCGATCCGACCCTTGACGTCGCCACCTGCGCGGAAGTCGGGCAACGCCTGCGCACCATCGTCGATCGGGCATCGCGATGAACGGGGTGGATGCCACCGATCGCCTGCCGGCCTTTCTCATCGTCGGTGCGGTCAAGGCGGCAACGACCTGGATCTCCGAGCAACTGCGCGCCCATCCGCTGCTGTGGTTGCCACAAGCCGAGCCGCTCTATTTCGCCGGGGAATACCACCGGGGTCAGGCGTGGTACGCGCAGCTGTTCGCCGATGCGCCCGCGGGCCGGATGCTTGGCGAGAAATCCGCAGATTACCTGGCGCATCCGCACGCGGCGGAGCGGATCGCCCGACTGCTGCCCGATGTCCCGATGATCGCGCAACTGCGCAATCCGGTGGACCGCGCCTACTCCCATTACTGCATGCTGTTCCGGCGCGGAATGGTGGGGGATGAGCCGGGCCGTTACCTCGATCCCGGACGCGCGGATGCGACGGGTCGCAACGGTCGCCTGCTGGTTGACGGGCTTTATGCGCGGCACTTGCGCCGCTGGCGGCGGCACCTGCCTCACGCGCCCCTCAAGGTCATGCTTTACGAAGATGTGCGCGACGATCCAGCCAGGGTCATTGCCGAGGTCTGCACGCATATCGGCGTGCCGGTGCATACCAGCCAGGCACAGATCGGTCAGCGCAGCAACGACAGCGGCGCGGCGATGCTTCCGCTATCGGTGCGCCGGATGCTGCGGCCGATGCGTCCGCTGCTCGATCCGCTGCGCAGCAATCCGGTGCTGGCACGGGCACGCGCCGCGATGGCGCAGCCTGTGCGCTATCCGCCGCTGACCGACGAACTACGGGGCATGCTGCACGCGTACTACCGTGAAGACCTACAGGAGCTGGCTGACATACTCGGGCGAGACTTGTCGGGATGGTCGGCAGGAACTGCGCCAGCCGCAGTGGCATCAGCCGAGTGCCAGTGACACGCGAGATGACTCATCAAGGAGGGGGATGATGGCAAGATCGATCGTCAGGACACTATCGCTGGCGCTCGCCGCTACGGTACTCGCTACGGGCTGTGCGAACGCCGGTACACGCCTGCCCATGCTGCAAGCGGCACAACCGGCCGCATATCAACTTGGCGCGGGCGATGAACTGCGGGTCAGCGTTCCCGGGCTTGAGATCATGAACAACCTGTATCGTGTCGACGACACCGGCATGATCGCTGTTCCCATGCTCGACCCGATCAAGGTTGCCGGGCTGTCCATCCGCGAGGTGGAGGGCGCGATCTCTGCGAGCATCATGCAGCGCCAGCTGGTACTGGCGCCGCGCGTCAGCGCGCAGGTGGTGAACTACCGTCCGTTCTACATCGCGGGCGAGGTGCAGAAGCCGGGGCAGTATCCGTACGTCCCTGGCATGTCACTGATGACGGCGGTGTCGGTCGCCGGCGGCTATACCTTCCGGGCCAATACCCGGACGGCGGTCATCACCCGCGCCGGCCGCGACGGCACGGTAGCCAAGGGCAAGGCCGATGCCGACGCACCGATCCTGCCGGGCGACCAGATCGTCATACGCGAGAGCTGGTTCTGATCGCGTGATCCGGGGACAAAGTTCGTGTGCGTGGGCCGCGGCAATCACGCTGCTGGCGGTGGCCGCGCCCGCCCGCGCGCAGAACGCGGATCGCGACCTGTCGATCGAGCGCCTCCCCCGACCGGGATACGAGCCGCGTGATATCGTGCTGGGCAGCGTGACCATCCAGCCGCGCGTCGAGGCTGGCGGCAGCTACAACAGCAACGTCTTTGCCCTTCAGCGCAACGCCATCGCTGACGCGGTGTTCAACTTGCGACCGTCGGTCGAGGTGCGCCGCACCGGCGCGCTCGATCTGCGTGCCGAAATCCGCGCTGACCTGATCCGCTACGCCGATCACCCGCGCGAAAACGTCAACACGTTCGGGACCACGCTTGATGCGAGCCAGACGATCGGCAGCCGCAACACGGTCTCCGGCACGTTCAGCTATGATCGGACTTACGAGCGGCGCAGCGATCCCGAAGCACGGATCGACCCCTCACGGCCGCCGGCGCTGATCGACGTGCTGAACGGCGAGTTGCGCTATCGCTACCAGGGAGGTCGCCTCGGCGCCACGCTGACCGCGGGGGCGACCCGGATCGACTACCTGTCGGATGCGGACGCCGACCGTGACCTCACGACGTATCGCGGCACCGCGCGGGTCTCGCTCAACATTGGCGGCGATACCGCGGTCTACGTCGAGCCGTTCATCAATCGGCGCGCATTCCGTCTCCCCGGCGCCCGTGGCGGCTTTGGTGATATGACCACGATCGGCGCGCTGACCGGCGTTTCGTTCGCGCTTGGCCAACGGCTGAACGGCGGCATTGGTGTGGGTGTGTTCCGGTCCAACCCGGACGGGAATTTCGCCAGTTACACCGGGCTCGCCGCCAGCGGCCACATCGTCTGGCACCCGCGGACCCGCACCGCGATTACCTTCGACGTGTTCAGAGGCGACGTCGCAACGGTGCGCCAGGGTGCCGCCGGCCGCATCGACACCACCTTTGCGGTCGGGGTCGACCAGGAAGTCCACCACAACCTGCTGCTGCACATCGGCGGCGGCTACCGCAACATCAAGTATCGCAGCGGCATCGACGCCAATCAACGCTACGCCACGGGTGAAGCCGAGGCGCGCTACCTGTTTAACCGATATCTGAGCACGACGCTCGGCGTCGCATACACCAGGCGGCGCGCCGATCAGTTCCAGGAACGGTTCGATCGCCTGGTCGTCCGTGCCGGATTGCGCTTCGTTTACTGAGCACAGAGGGATCGCGGCCATGAGACCCATGCCGTTTGCCGGCGTTCTTGGCATGCTGGCGCTGGCCTGCTGTTCGGCGGCGCGCGCGCCCCAAGCGGTAAACGGAACGGTCCCGCATACGGTCGGTCCGATCGCCGCCTTCCCGGGTGCCGAAGGCTATGGCCGCAGCGCGATCGGCGGGCGCCGCGGACGCGTGATCAAGGTGACGACCCTGGCCGACAGCGGCGCCGGCTCGCTGCGTGCCTGCATCGATGCGTCGGGTCCGCGCGTCTGCGTGTTCCGCGTCGGCGGCGTGATCCGGTACACCACCAAACGCCCGATCATCGTCAACCCCTTCATCACCATCGCCGGACAGACTGCGCCAGGCGGCGGCATCCTGCTGACTCACAACGGCGGACCCGACGGCTTCACCCCGCTGGTCATCAAGAACACGCATGACGTGATCGTCCGCCACATCCGCGTTCGGCCGGACAAGCGCGGGGATCAGCGCGAGGCGAACAGCGGCATCATCATCGAGAACAGCCAGCGTGTCGTGCTGGACCACGTCAGCACGTCATGGTCGCTGGATGAGAATGTCGGCGGCTATGCCGACAATGACGAGATCACCATCTCCAACTCGATCTTCGCCGAGGGCATCCCCAAGCACGACAAGTGCGCCTTACTGGCAAGCGATCCGAAAAAGCCGCAGCGCGTCAGCTTCCTGCGCAATCTTTGCGCGCACAACGGTGACCGGAACCCCGATATCAACTTCCCGCCCGATTCTTGCGTCGAAGTGCTGAACAACGTGCTCTACGACGGGCAATTCGAGTTTGCCGAGATCTGGGAGAGCTACGGCGGCACGCCGGTGAGCATCGTCGGCAACACCTTTCGTGGCGGACCGACCACCGCGCCCGGCAACCATGGGCTGGTCTACCAGTCGGTCGGCAGCACAGGGCACGCGCAGCTCTATGATCGCGGCAATGTCTTCGATCAGGTCCAGCCCGAGAATGCCGGCGTCGCCGCGATCCGTCGCAGCACCCCGCCCTGCCCGCTGACCATCACACCGATGAGCGCGGCGGACGCCTATGCGATGGTCGTCGCGCATTCAGGCGCGTTGCCGCACGACAGCTTCGACCGCCGCATCGCCCAGGAAGTCACCAGCCGCACCGGCCACATCGTTGCGACGGTTGGCACGCTGCCGATGTTGGCACGCGGCACGCCCTATCCGGATCGCGACCACGACGGCATGGCAGACGACTGGGAAGTCGCGCACGGCAGCAATCCGGACGTGTTCGACGCCTGGAGCGATGCCGACCATGACGGCTGGAGCAATCTCGATAACTTTCTGGATTTCCTGGACAAGAAGCTGGTCGGTTCCCCGTGAGGAGCGGCTATTTCGAAAGAACTTCGGCTGATCGAGGTAAGTGTCGATCGTGACGCGCCAAATCCGATGATACCCGCGCGACGCCGGCGTCAGGTATAGCGCGCGGCCAATGCCTTCAGCGATGCCTCATGCGTCAGGTCGAGTTGCAGCGGTGTTACCGCGACGAAGCCGTCGGCGATCGCCTCGAGGTCGGTCTGGTGGCCGGGGGGATGCTCGATCCCGTGCAGACCGAACCAGTAGTAGGGGAAGCCGCGCGGATCGACCCCTTCGACCAGCGAGCCGCGCGCATAGTCGTGGAAGCCCTGACGCGCGATACGGATGCCCTTGACCGCATCGGCGCCAACCGGCGGGAAGTTGATATTGACCAGCGTGCGCGGCGCGAAATCCATGTCAAGCAGCGGCCGCAGTACCCTGGCGCCCCAGGCCTCAGCCGCGGCAAACGGCACCGTGTCGCCCATACCCTCGCGGTCATACACCTGGCTCAGCGCGATCGAGCGCACGCCGGCTAGCGCGCCCTCGAGCGCCGCGGAAACCGTACCGGAGTACGTGACGTCGTCGCCCAGATTGGCGCCGCGGTTGACGCCGGACAGGATCAGGTCGGGCTTGCCCGGCACCACTTTCTTGAGCGCGATCGTCACCGCATCGGTCGGCGTGCCGCTGCACGACCAGCGGCGCTCGTCATGCTGGCGCAGGCGCACCGGACGGTTAAGCGTCAGCGAATGGCCGGCGCCCGACTGCTCCTCGCTCGGTGCGCAGATCCAGATATCGTCAGACAGCGTGCGCGCGATCGCCTCGAGCACGTCGAGCCCCGGCGCGTGAATGCCATCGTCGTTCGTCAACAGGATGCGCATCAGCCGTTCTCTCCTGCCACCAGCCGGGTCACGCCGCCCATGTACGGCGCCAGCACCGCGGGCACCTCGACCGAGCCGTCTTCCTGCTGGAAGTTCTCCAGCACGGCCACCAGCGTACGGCCGACAGCAAGGCCCGATCCGTTGAGCGTGTGAACGAAAGCCGTGCCCTTCTGCGGCTTGCCCTCGGCGATCGGGCGATAGCGCGCGCTCATCCGACGGGCCTGGAAGTCGCCGCAGTTGGATATGCTTGAGATCTCGCGATAGGCGCCCTGCCCCGGCAGCCAGACCTCGAGATCGAAGGTCTTGCGCGCGGTGAAGCCCATGTCGCCGGCGCACAGCAGCATCCGCCGATAGGGCAGCTTCAGCGCCTGCAACACGCTCTCGGCCGCGGCGACCATGCGCTCGTGTTCGGCCTCGGAGTCCTCGGGACGGCAGATCGTCACCAGTTCGACCTTGTCGAACTGGTGCTGGCGGATGAAACCGCGGGTATCGCGCCCCGCCGCGCCGGCCTCTGAGCGGAAGCAGGGAGTCAGCGCGGTCAGCCGCAGCGGCAGATCGGCATCGGCCAGGATCGTCTCGCGCACCGAATTGGTCAGGCTGACCTCGGCGGTGGGGATCAGCCAGCGGCCATCGGTGGTGCGGAACAGGTCTTCGGCGAACTTGGGCAGCTGCCCGGTGCCGAACACCGCCTCGTCGCGCACCAGCAGCGGCGGCGCGCATTCGGTGAAGCCCTCCACGCCGGTCTGATGATCGAGCATGAACTGGCCCAGCGCGCGGTGCAGCCGCGCCATGTCACCGCGCAGGAAGGTGAACCGCGCACCGCTGATCTTTGCGCCGGTCTCGAAATCTAGACCCAGCGCCGGGCCGAGGTCGGCATGTTCGCGCGGGGTGAAGGCGAAGTTGCGCTGCGCGCCCCAGCGGGCGACCTCGACGTTGTCGGCTTCGTCCTTGCCCCGCGGGACCATGTCCTCGGGAAGGTTGGGCAGCGCGGCAAGCATCGCCTGCATTTGCTCGTCAAGCTCGCGTTCCTGCGCTTCCAGCGCGGGCAGCGTGTCTTTGAGCGCGGCGACCTCGGCCTTCAGCGCGTCGGCGGTGGCCGTGTCGCCCTGCCCCATTGCCTTGCCGATCGCCTTTGACGCCTCGTTCCGGCGTGCCTGCCCGTCCTGCGCACGTGTCGCCAGCGCGCGTCGTTCGGCATCGAGCGCAAGCAATGCCTCCGACGATGCCGCCGCGCCACGGCGGGCAAGTGCAGCATCGAACCCTGCGGGGTCGTCTCGGATCAGGCGGATGTCATGCATGGCGCGGGCGCCTATGCCCGCTGGCGATGGGCGTGACAATGGCCGGGTGTGTGGGCGCCGCGTGAGCCAAGGTCCGCGGCGCGACCGCTGGAGCGCCGGCCTAAGGCGACAAGCCCGCATTCGTCGCCCCTGCGAAGGCAGGGGCCCAACACGCTCTCGCATCCATGCAACGCTGCATCGACGCGGAAAGCTTATACAGGCCCCTGCCTTCGCAGGGGCGACAAACGGTAAGACTCCTCGTCAATCCCGCGAAGGCGGGAATTCATCTCCAACGTCGTCCTTCCCTGACGGTGTCGAGGAATGGGAGAGGTCAGGAGATGGATCCCCGCCTGCGCGGGGATGACAAGGGTCGGTCAGCCTGTACTCAACCCTCGCCCTTCTTCCGCCGGCGCCAAGCGTGGAGCAGCGGTTCGGTATAGCCGTTGGGCTGGCTGACGCCCTCGAACACCAGTTCACAGGCGGCCTGGAAGGCGAGGCTGGTGTCCCAATTGCCCGCCATCGGCTCGTACAGCGGATCGCCGGCGTTCTGCGCGTCGACCTTGGCCGCCATGCGCTGCAACGATGCCATCACCTGATCACGGGTGCAGACGCCGTGCAGCAGCCAGTTGGCCATGTGCTGCGAGGAGATGCGCAGCGTCGCGCGGTCTTCCATCAGGCCGATATCGTGCATGTCGGGCACCTTGGAGCAGCCGACGCCCTGATCGATCCAGCGCACGACATAGCCGAGCAGTCCTTGTGCGTTGTTGTCCAGTTCCTCGCGCACTTCCTCCTCGGACCAGTTGGTCCCTTCGGCGAGCGGCACGGCGAGCAGTGCGTCAAGGCTAGGGATCGGTTCGGCGGCGATCGCCTTCTGCACGTCGAACACGTCGATGTCGTGGTAATGCATCGCATGCAGCGTCGCCGCCGTCGGCGACGGCACCCAAGCGGTGTTAGCGCCGGATTTGGGATGCACGGTCTTTTCCGCCATCATCGCGCCCATGCGATCGGGCGCGGCCCACATGCCCTTGCCGATCTGCGCGCGGCCCGACAGGCCATGCTTGAGGCCGATGCCGACGTTGCGCTTTTCATAGGCGGCGATCCAGCCGCTGTTCTTCATCGCCGCCTTGCGGATCATCGGCCCCGCCCGCATCGAGGTGTGGATCTCGTCACCCGTGCGATCGAGGAAGCCGGTGTTGATGAACACGATCCGGTCGCGCACCGTATGGATGCAGGCGGCGAGGTTGGCGGAGGTGCGGCGTTCCTCGTCCATCACGCCGACCTTGATGGTGTGCCGCGCCAGACCCAGCAGGTCCTCCACCGCGTCGAACAGGTCGTTAGTGAACGCCGCTTCCTCCGGCCCGTGCATCTTGGGCTTGACGATATAGATGCTGCCCGCGCGCGAGTTCGCGAACTCGCCCTTGCCCGACAAACCGAGCGCGCCGATCGCGCTGGTGATCACGGCGTCCATGATCCCTTCGGGGATCTCGGAGCCATCGGCGAGCAGGATCGCCGGATTGGTCATTAAATGGCCAACGTTGCGGACGAACAGCAGGCTGCGGCCGGGCAGCGTCACGGTGCCGCCATCGGCATCGGTCAGCGTGCGATCGGGGTTGAGCGCGCGCGTCATGGTGAGGCCGCCCTTCTCGAACGTGTCGGTCAGATCGCCGCGGATCACGCCCAGCCAGTTGGTATAGGCGGCCAGCTTGTCCTCGGCATCGACCGCGGCGACCGAATCCTCAAGGTCGACGATCGTGGTAAGCGCGGCTTCGAGCACGATGTCGGCGATGCCCGCCTTGTCGGTGCTGCCGACCGCATGATCGCGATCGAATATCACCTCGATATGCAGGCCGTTGTCGGCAAACATGCGGCCCTTGGCGGTCTTGCCGACATATTGCGTGCCGTCCTTGAGCGCGATCGCGTCTTCATCCGCCAGATCGGCCCAGCTGCCTTGCGCCAGCGGCACCGCGCGGTCGAGGAACGCGCGGCCCGCCGCGATCACCGCGGCGCCGCGTGCCGGGTCATAGCCCTTGCCCACCGCGGCCGGCGCATCGAGCGCATCGGTGCCGTACCATGCGTCGTACAGGCTGCCCCAGCGCGCGTTGGCGGCGTTGAGCAGGAAGCGGGCGTTGAGCACCGGCACCACCAGTTGCGGCCCGGCCATCGTCGCGATCTCGGGATCGACGTTCTGCGTGCCGATGGCGAAGTCGCCCGGCTCGGGCACGAGATAGCCGATCCGGGTCAGGAACGCCTGGTATTCGGCCGCATCGATCGGCTTGCCGGCGCGCCCGCCGTGCCACGCATCGATCTGTGCCTGCAGATCGTCCCGCTTCGCCAGCAGGGCCCGGTTACGGGGAGCCAGTGTATCGAGCAATTCGGCAAATCCGGACCAGAAGCGGGCGGGTTCCTGACCGAGCGGCGCCAGCACCTCGCCATCGATGAACTGCGCCAGCGCGCTGTCGATCTTGAGTCCTGACTTGTCGATCCTGTCCGCCATTTTCGCCCTGCCTGTTGCCGTTGTCCGTGGCTCGGTCGTCTACAGGGGAAAGGGGCCATGTCCAGTGGCGGGTGGATCCGGCGTGCCCGAAGGCTGCGACCAGAAGCATGCCGTGTGTATGATGAAGCTGTGCAGGTGCAGGGTGCGGAGGGAGCCGAAGCACGAAATCAGAGACACGGCTGCCGTGCGGGCTCCGACATCCTAAAGGCCGACCGCCCGTGGCGGGAACACGTCCCACGCCGCATGGCCGATCGCCTGGAAATAAGTGGAGCGTTTCTGTTGCCAGGTACGCTCCGAACCCCTGGAGTCCCTTCTGTTGCCCGGTGGGCCCGACCGCGCTAGGCTTTGTAAATTCAGGCCGTTAGGCCGTCACATTACGCAGCGATCGCGAGTGCTTCGTTGTCGTTGGCACTTGTGGGTTTTGAGCCTTGAAACGGGTTACTCAGCCCGGGCAAAAACAACGTCTTTCAACACACGTCGATCCTAGTTCGGCCCCGTCATATCCCCCGCTATGGCCAAAGCCCGAACGAAGGAGGTGGTGGAGCCGCCGGGTACTGCCCCCGGGTCCGCTGTGCCTATTGCACGTCATCATTTATCGCCATATCCGGCCGAAACCGGCAACAGGACATATAGCGCGCCCGAAAGGTTTGTGAAGAGGGCCGATTGATGGGGACCCTCAGGCCGTCGCGCCCGGCTCGGCAAAGCCGCCGTACTGCCCACGGTAGAACAGCATCGGGTCGCCCTCGCGCGATGCCTCCATCCGCAGCACGTTGCCCAGCACGAACCAGTGGTCGCCGGCATCGGTGATCGAATGGATCGAGCATTCGATGCAGGCGATGGCGCCGGCGATGATCGGCAGGCGATGCTCGGAGATCGTGAAATCGACGCCGATGAACTTCTCCGGTCCCTTGCCCGCGATCTGCCGGCTGATATCCTGCTGATCGCTGGCGAGGACGTTGACGCAGAAGTGCCCTGCCGCCTCGATCCGCGGCCAGGTGGAGCTTTTCTTGTCGGGCAGGAAGCCGACCAGCGGCGGATCGAGCGAGACCGAGGTGAACGTGCCTACCACCATGCCAACCGGCTGGTCATCGGCATCCAGCGCACTGATCACGCAGACGCCGGTCGGATAGCTGCCCAGCACCTGCCGGAAGATCGCGGGATCGATGCTCACTTGGGTCACGCGCTTGCTCCTGCCCTTATCCGGATCGGCCGTGGTCGATCCGGCATGGTTCGACCGGGCGGTTAAGGCTTCGCCGGTATCGCAGCAAGCATCGATACTCCAGACGGCTTGCGCGTTCGTGCGATGGTTCCCAACTGATGCTCTACGACCGTGTGAATGCTGCCGGGCGACGCATGGGCATTTGCCGGAAAAGCACTTGCCTGCCCGGAAGTGAAGGTGCACGGGTCCCGGCGCGACCGCGCAGTTTTGCGCAGGTTCCGCTGGAAACGGCCCGCTCCTTCATGGTGCGCACGCCGCTTCGCGAACGATAGCAAGGGATTACCAGATATGGCCGCTGCCCGCCCCATCGCCGACACCCCCGAAGCGCAGGAAGTCGCCGCGCTGGTCGCACGCTCGCGCAAGGCGCAGCAGGAGATCGAGCACTATACGCAGGAGCAGGTCGATCGCCTGATCCGTGGCATGGTGTGGGCCGTCTCCAAGCCCGGCACCGCCGAGCGGATCGCCCAGCACACGGTCGACGAGACGCGCCTCG
This sequence comes from Dryas drummondii, assembly GCA_003254865.1. NCBI lineage: Eukaryota > Viridiplantae > Streptophyta > Magnoliopsida > Rosales > Rosaceae > Dryas > Dryas drummondii. The sequence goes on along the minus strand of QANW01010075.1, from coordinate 36,770 downwards.
GCAACTACGACGGCAAGTTCCTGAAGATCGCCAAGAAGACGCGCGCCGCGCTGATGGACATCATCGACGACAAGTCGGTGGGCGTGATCGAGGAGGATCATGAGCGCAACCTGGTGAAGATCGCCAAGCCGGTCGGCGTGATCGGCGCGCTCAGCCCCTCGACCAACCCGGAGGCGACGCCGGTGATCAAGGCGATCTGCGCCGTGAAGGGCCGCAACTCGATCATCGTCTGCCCACACCCGCGCGCCAAGATCAGCAACAAGATCATCTGCGACCTGATGCGCGATGCGCTGGTCAAGCTGGGTGCGCCCGCCGACCTCGTGATCCCGATCGAGACGCCTTCGGTCGAGAAGACCAACCAGGTCATGCAGCAGGTCGATCGCGTCCTGGCGACCGGTGGCACGCCGATGGTGCTGGCCGCCTACAGCTCGGGCACCCCGGCGCTCGGTGTTGGTGTCGGCAACGCGGTGATCACGGTCGACGATACCGCCGACCTCGACGATGCGGCCGACAAGATCCTGCTGTCGAAGACGCTGGACTTCGCCGCCTCGTGCTCATCCGACAACGCGGTGGTCCTGTTCGACAGCATCTATGACGAGATGTTGGGCAAGCTGAAGGCCAAGGGCGGCCTGGTGCTCGACGCCGATCAGAAGGGCAAGCTGCAGAAGGCACTGTGGGAAGACGGCGAGCACATCAACGCCAAGGTCGTCGCCCAGTCGCCGCAGTTCATCGCCGATTATGCCGGGTTCGAGATTCCGGCCGAGACGAAGTTCTTCATCGTGCCCGAAACCGGTCACGGCAAGGAATTCCCGTTCTCTGGCGAGAAGATGACGGTAACCATGGCGCTGTACCGCGCCAAGGACATCGATGAAGCGATCGAACTGACCAACAACATCCAGGCCTACCAGGGCATGGGTCATAGCTGCGGCATCTACTCGACCAACGATGACAACATCCTCAAGCTGGCTGAGCATACCAAGACCAGCCGCGTGATGGTGAACCAGCCGCAGTCTGCCTCCAATTCGGGCAACCTGTGGAACGGCATGCGCCAGACCTTCTCGCTGGGTTGCGGTTCGTGGGGCGGCAACGCGACGAATAACAACATCTCCTGGCGCGATCTGGTTAACGAGACCTGGGTGTCGAAGCCGCTGTCGACCCCCAAGACGCTGCCCAGCGATGAGGATCTGTTCGGTGCCGATATCATCGAGACGATCGGCCAAGAGGAGCCGCAGCTGGCCGACGCAACGGCCTGAGCCGCCACGGCGGATGGGCGGAATGAAGAGACTATGGCCGGCAGCAGCGGGAGTCGCGCTGCTGGCCGGATGTTCGGGCGGAGCGGGCGGCGATGCCGTTCCCTCCCCCGACGATACGTCAGGCTGGACGTCCACTTCACCTCCGACTGCCGCCGCCTCGTCCCAGCGTGACCGAGGACCGGTGGTGAACACCTCCGATCATCCGCATTCGATCCCCTCGGCCATGGTCGGTAAGTGGGGCATCGGCCTTGCCGACTGCGACCCCTCGTCCGGTGCGGACAAGGGGGTGATGATCGTCGCACCTGACAGCCTCAAATTCTTTGAGTCCCGCGCGCAGCTTGCGGCCGTCGCCGCTGCCGATGCGCAGCACATCCGCGCCGCCTTCACGTTCGCCGGAGAGGGTATGAACTGGACGCGCGAGGAAGAGCTGACCTTGCAATCGGACGGAAGATCGTTGATCCGGCGCGAAGTCGGTGGTGACGAGCCTTCGACCGCGCTGACCCGCTATATCCGCTGCCCACGATCCTAGCACCCCCGCTATTCAGCTGCATCCCGGCATCTTCGGGGAAGCCAGCCCCGAGTATTCAGTCCCGACTATCCAGCAAAGAGAGTTCATGACCGCCCAATTCGCCCTGACCGACGACCAGCTTGCCATCCAGGACATGGCGCGCAAGTTCACCGCCGACGCGATCACGCCATTCGCCGCGGAGTGGGATGAAAAGCACCACTATCCGGTCGATGTGTGGAAGGCCGCGGGCGAGCTGGGCTTTGGTGCGATCTATGTCTCGGAGGAGAGCGGCGGCACCGGGCTCGGCCGGCTCGAGGCGGCGCTGATCATGGAGGCGATGGCCTACGGCTGCCCCGGCACATCGGCCTATATCTCGATCCACAACATGGCGTCGTGGATCATCGATACGTTCGCGGGTGCCGAGCTCAAGGCGCGGTATCTGCCGGCGATGGTGACGATGGACAAGATCGGCAGCTATTGCCTGACCGAGCCCGGTTCCGGCTCGGATGCCGCGGGCCTGCGCACCACCGCGCGCCGCGATGGCGACCATTATGTGCTCAATGGCACCAAGCAGTTCATCTCCGGCGGCGGCTACAACGACGTCTACGTGGTGATGGCGCGCACCGGCGAGCACAAGGTCAAAGGGATCTCGTGCTTCGTCGTCGACAAGGACACGCCCGGCGTCAGCTATGGCGCGCCCGAGAAGAAGCTGGGCTGGAACGCCACCCCCACCGCGCAGGTGATCTTCGAGGATGCGCGCGTGTCGGCCGAGAATCTGGTCGGTGTCGAAGGGGATGGCTTCCGTTTCGCGATGATGGGGCTCGACGGCGGCCGCGTGAACATCGGTGCCTGCTCGCTGGGCGGCGCGCAGCGCTGCATCGATGAATCAATCGGCTATGTGAAGGAGCGCAAGCAGTTCGACCAGCCGCTCGCCGACTTCCAGAACACCCAGTTCAAGCTGGCTGACATGGCGACCGATCTCGAAGCCGCCCGCGCGCTGCTTTATCTCGCCGCCGCCAAGGTGACCGACAACGCCCCCGACAAGACGCGCTTTGCCGCGATGGCCAAGCGCTTTGCCACCGATCATGGATCGGCGATCGTCAACGATGCGCTGCAGCTGTTCGGCGGCTACGGCTATCTCAAGGACTATCCGATCGAGCGCTTCTGGCGCGACCTGCGCGTCCATTCGATCCTCGAAGGCACCAGCGAGGTCATGCGCATGATCGTCGGCCGCGATCTGTTGCGCCAATGATGGTGTCGGAAGTGACGGAAGAACTGCTCACCCGCGTCGCCGGCAGGATCGGCGTCCTCACGCTCAATCGGCCGCGGGCGATCCATGCGCTGACGTTGCCGATGTGCGAGGCGATGATCGCCGCGCTGCGGGGCTGGGCCAACGATGACGCGATCAATGCGGTGATCCTCGAGCATGCCGAGGGGACGCGGGGGTTCTGCGCCGGCGGCGACGTCAACCTCGTCCGCCACTCGGCGCTGAACGATGGCGGCGAAAGCGGGCGGCGGTTCTTCTTCATCGAGTATCAGCTCAACGCGCTGATGTTCGATTATCCCAAGCCGATCGTCGCGTTCATGGACGGGATCACGATGGGCGGCGGCGTCGGCATCGCCTGCCCGGCCCGCTATCGCGTCGCTACCGAGAATACCAAGTTGGCGATGCCCGAAACCGGCATCGGCCTGTTCCCCGATGTCGGCGGCGGCTGGTATCTGTCCCGCTTGCCCGGGCGGCTGGGCCACTATCTGGCCTTGACCGGTGCACAGCTGAGCGGCGCCGACTGCGTGTGGGCCGGGCTGGCGAGCCACTTCCTGCCCGCCACCGCCGTGCCCGATGCCAAGGCGCGGATCATCGCCGGCGAGGTCATCCACGACGTGCTCGCCGAGCTTTCCGGCAGCGCGCCGCATGCGCCGATCAAGCCGCAACTGCGCGCGATCGATCGTCACTTCGCCTCGGATCGGCTCGAGGACATCCTCGCCTCGCTCGCCGCCGATGACGACGAATGGGCGCAAAAGACGCTTGCCACGTTGAAGAGCAAGAGCCCGCAGGCCTGCAAGGTTTCGCTGCGCCAGCTTGCCGAAGCGTCGCAAATGGCGACCTTTGCCGACGAGATGGCACTCGAATACCGGATCGCGGCGCGCGTGCTGGTGCTGCCCGACTTCATCGAGGGCGTCCGCGCGCTGCTGGTCGACAAGACGAACGATCCGGCCTGGAGCCCGTCGACCCCGGAGGGCGTCAGCGACGCCGCGATCGACGCGATCTTTGCCCCGATGCCCGCGGGCGACGAATGGCACGCGCTGTAAGGCGCGACGTATAATAACAGGGAAGACCGATCATGGCCGAATACGAGAACATCCTGGTCGAACAGCGCGGCGCGGTGACGCTGGTCACGCTGAACCGGCCCAAGGCGCTCAATGCGCTGAACAGCGGCGTTCTGGCCGACCTGATCGCCGCCTTCCGCGCCTTCGACGCCGATCCGACGCAGCGCTGCGCGGTGATCACCGGATCGGGCGACAAGGCCTTTGCCGCGGGCGCCGACATCAAGGAAATGGTCGAAAAGCCGGGTGCCGATTTCTATTCGGAAGACTTCTTTTCCGGCTGGCAGAACGATTTCACCAAGCCGACACGCAAGCCCTGGATCGCCGCGGTCAACGGCTTTGCCCTTGGCGGGGGCTGCGAGTTGGCGATGATGGCCGACTTCATCATCGCGTCGGAAACCGCCAAGTTCGGCCAGCCCGAGATCCGCTTGGCGGTCGCGCCCGGCATGGGCGGTTCGCAGCGGCTGACCCGCGCGGTCGGCAAGGCAAAGGCGATGGACATGCTGCTGACCGGCCGGAACATGGACGCGGCAGAGGCCGAGCGCGCCGGCCTTGTCAGCCGGATCGTGCCGGCGGCAGACCTGCTGGACGAAGCGATGAAGGCGGCCGAAGCGATCGCATCGATGGCGCCGCTGGCGGCGATGATGAACAAGGAAATGGTCGACGTCGCGTTCGAGACGACTCTGGAACAGGGCCTGCTGATGGAGCGCCGCATGTTCCAAATCCTGACCGCGACCGAGGACAAGACCGAGGGCATGACCGCCTTCGTCGAAAAGCGCGCGGGCGTCTGGAAGGGTCGTTGATCCGATGAAGATCGCGTTCATCGGCCTTGGCAACATGGGCGGCGGCATGGCCGCGAACCTGGCGAAGGCGGGCCACGAGGTGCGCGCGTTCGACCTCAGCGCCGATGCGCTCGCGCGTGCTGAGGAACAGGGCTGCGCCCCGTTCGGCACGGTGCATGAGGCGGTGGCCGGGGTGGACGCGGTCGTGTCGATGCTGCCCAACGGGGCGATCGTGCGGAGCGTCTATGTGCAGGAAGTGATCGGCCATGCCCCGGCCGACGCGCTGCTGCTCGATTGCTCGACGATCGATGTCGGCACCGCGCGCGAAGTGGCCGACCTCGCCCAGGCGGCCGGGCATGCGATGTGCGACGCGCCGGTGTCGGGCGGGATCGCGGCGGCGAACGGCGGCACGCTCACCTTCATGGTCGGCGGCGATGATGCGGCGTTCGCGCGGGCAGAGCAGGTGCTGGCGCCGATGGCCAAGGCAGTGATCCATGCCGGCGTCATCGGCAGCGGCCAGGTCGCCAAGATGTGCAACAACATGCTGCTGGCGGTGCACATGATCGGTACCTGCGAGGCGCTCGCGCTGGCCGAGAAGAACGGCCTGTCGATGCAAACCTTCTACGAGATCAGCTCGAAGTCGACCGGGTACAACTGGTCGCTCAACGACTATACGCCCGCACCGGGCATCGGCGCCAAGAGCCCGGCCGACAACGGCTACGAAGGCGGATTCGCTTCCGCGCTGATGCTGAAGGACCTGCGGCTGGCGATGGCCGCTGCGCAGGCGAGCAACGCGACAGTGCCGCTGGGACATCATGCCGCCGAGATCTACGAGGCGTTCGTCGCCGGCGGCGGTGGCGGCAAGGATTTCGGCGCGGTGTTCGAGACGCTGTAGAGCGCGTTCAGCCCAGCAGGCTGGGTCCAAGCACCGCGAGCAGCTTCACGTCGATGCCGAAGCCGGCCTTACGATACTCCGCAAGCGCCTCGGCAATTGCCGCGACAGGCACCCGATGGACGGTGATGTCCTCGCTGGCGACACCGCCACCCTCGCCCACGCGCTCAAGCTCACGCGCGCGGAACAGCGTGAAGCTCTCGCTCACCATACCGGGCGATGAATAGAACCGGCCGATCTCGTCCATCTGGCCGGCGCGGTAGCCGGTCTCTTCCTCAAGCTCGCGTGCGGCGGCGACGATCGCCTGCTCGCCCTCATGGCTGTCATCGTCGCCGACCAGCCCGGCAGGCAACTCGATCGTCTTGACCGCCAGCGGCATGCGGTACTGCTCGACCAGGATGACATGATCCTCGTCATCGATCGCCAGGATCACCGCGGCGTGGATACCCCGTGCCCGGCCGACGTATTCCCAACGCCCGCGCCGCTTGGCAGTGATGAACTTGCCCTGCCACATAATCTCTTCGGGAAGGCTGGCGTCATCAGTCATAGTTCGATCAACCTGTCCGGCAATTCGTTACGTTCGCTGCCGCCCTGGGGCAGTTCCTCGGCCAGCACGACGCCGACCCGCGTCACCGCTTCGCACAGGCCATCGGCGGTGCGGCCCTCGCGCAAGTGCGGCAGCATCGCCGCCATCGCCTCGCCCCAGACCTCGGCCGGCACGCGGCAGGCGATCGCCTGGTCGGCGACGATCTCGGCCCGATGCTCGCGCAGCGAAAGATAGATCAGGATACCCGTGCGGCCGGTGGTACGCCGTTCGGCCCCCACCTTGAACAGCCCGACCGCCCGTTCCCGTACGCGCGCATGCCGGACCGCCCGCGGCACCAGCGCATAGCGGATGGCGGGGATGAACTGCAGCAGCCACACGATGGCGAAAGTGACCGCGGCACAGACCGCGGCGAAGGTGAACAATGCGCGCGGCGTCCAGTCGCGCCCCCATTCGCCGGCAACGCCATCGTAGAGACCGAGCCAGGTGGACGGCAGCAGCGCCAGCAGGATCAGCACGATCAACGCTGCAGCGATGCTCCAAGCGAGCGCGATGTCCGAATAGCCGTCCGAGCTATCGGCGAGCACGGTCACGATCTCCCCACTCGACGAGGCTTCGGCTGCAGCGACCGCCGCGCCCACGCGTGTCCGGTCGGCATCGGACATGGGAACGATGACAGCCATGACTTACCAGCTCCCCGAAGAACCGCCGCCGCCGAAGCTGCCGCCGCCACCGGAAAAGCCGCCACCGCCACCTCCCCCGCCGCCAAAACCGCCACCGCCGAAGCCGCCGCCACCGCGGCCGCTGTTCAGCGCATCCCACAGGATCAACGGACCGAGCCCACCGCCGAAGCTGCCACTGCGGCGACCACCGCCACCACGCAGCATCGGCCGGATGAACATCAGGAAGATCAGGCCGACCAGCAGCATCGGAACGATCAGCCCCATAGGAAATCCCCCACCGCTGCCACCGCTACGCGCACGGGCCTGTGCCGCATCGGCCTGTGCCGCCGCCCGCGCCGCAGCCTGTTGCGCCTGATCGGCCGGCAGCGTCATCTGCTTGATCAATGCGTCGGCCCCCGCCTCCACCCCGCCGGGGATATCGTTCGCCTTGAACCGGGGCAGGATCTGCTGGCTGATGATGAGGAAGCTTATCGCGTCGGTGATGGTGCCTTCGAGACCATAGCCGACCTCGATCCGCACCTTGCGCTCGTTCGGTGCGACGATCAGGATGGCGCCGTCGTTCTTGCCCTTGGAGCCGATCCCCCAGGCCCGGCCAAGCTGATAGCCATAGTCGCTGATCTCGTTGCCCTGAAGATCGGGGATGGTCGCAATCACCAGCTGCCGGCCGGACTGCTGCTCCAGCGCCGCCAGCTTCTGCTCCAGCCGCGCTTCTTGATCGGCCGGCAGCACGTTGGCGGCATCGACCACCCGGCCGGTCAGCTTGGGAAAGTCGATCGCCTGAGCCGGGGTGGCCAGCAAAACGATGAGCAGGAAGACAAGACGGGATAGCAAGCGCATCAGAGTCTGCCTGTGGTGGGATGACGGACAGCCATGTCGAGCGAACGAGCCCCCGATACAATGGCGCCGCTCAGGTCGTTAGCGCGAAAAGCGGGCAGCATGAGGCTGACTATCTCCCGGCATCGGGCGTTGGGCAAGCTGCGTTCCAGGCCGGTGCCCACCTCAATACGGACCATGCGTTCGTTCGGGGCGACCAGCAGCAGCAGACCATCGTTTCTTGCTTTATCGCCGACGCCCCAAGCGTTGGCGAGCGTCCGTGAGTAGGCAGAGATCGTCTGTCCCTTGAGCGACAGCGTGGTTGCGATGACGAGTTGAACCTTGGTGTCCCGTTCAAGGCGTTCGGACAGTTTCGCCAGATCACCCTGCGCGCGCCGCTCGATGATACCGGCTGCATCGACAACCCTGCCGCTCAATGCAAGCGCCGGCACAGCATCGGCGTGCCGCGCGAATGACGGCAGCACGATGTCGCCTGATGACGCCGCAGCGATCCCGCCGCAGACACATGCGGCGAGTGCCCATCCGAGCCAGACGGGCCGGGTCAAAAGAGCTCCCCGGCCATGCTGGTCTACCCGGCTTACAGCTTGCCCTGGAGGCTGGGCGCGACCTCGGCACCGGGTGTCACCGCCTGATACGGAACCATCGGCTTGGCACCGTAGAAGATTTTGGCCCCGATCGCGTTGGGGAACGTGCGGATGGTGGTGTTGTAGCTCTGCACCGCGCCGTTGTAGTCGCGCAGCGCCACGCGGATGCGGTTTTCCTGACCCTCGAGCTGGCTCTGCAACATCGTGTAGTTGTTGATGCTCTTCAGCTCGGGATAGGCCTCGACGTTGGACAGCAGCCGGCCAAGCCCACCGAGCGATTGCGACAGCTGGTTCTGCGCCGCCTGGAACTGCGCAACCTTGGCAGGATCCTTGAGGTCATCGCCCGACAGCTGGATCGAGGTCGCCTTGGCACGTGCCTCAACCACGCCGGTGAGGATACCCTTCTCCTGCTCGGCCGCACCCTTGGCGACCGCGGCGAGGTTGGGGATCAGGTTGGCGCGTTCCTGGAAGGCCGCCTGCACATCGGCCCACTTGGCCTTGGCGGCCTCTTCCTGCGTCGGGATGGTGTTGACGCCGCACCCGGCGAGCGATGCCGCGGCGGCGGAGGCGAGCAGCAGGCGAGCGGTGCGGGCGGCAAGCGGATTGGCCATCGGGTATTCTCCTGGGTGAACGCGACGCCGCGCCCGCGCCGCAAGATAGAGCGTGGCGCGCCGGGCGCAAGCACGCGCACGCACCGGCGCAGCACGCTTGTCGTCGTGCCGGGCCGGTGTCATGCTCCGACGATCAGGCAAATCGAAGGGCGATCGCATGAGTATCCTTGGAGAATTCAAGACATTCATCGCGCGCGGCAACGTGCTCGATCTCGCCGTGGGCGTCATCATCGGTGCGGCGTTCGGCAAGATCGTCACCTCGCTGACCGAAAGCGTCATCATGCCGATCATCGGCTGGATCACCGGCGGCGTCGATTTCACCAGCTACTTCATCCGGCTCGGCCCGGTGCCTGCCGGATACGCGGGCGCGCCCGACAACTATGCGGCGTTGAAGGCCGCGGGCGTGCCGATGATCGGCTATGGCGACTTCCTGACCCAGCTGGTCAACTTCCTGATCGTGGCATGGATCATCTTCATGATCGTCAAGGCGGCGAACAAGGTCGTACCGCGCAAGGCCGACGAGCCTGCCGGCCCCACCGAAACCGAACTGCTGGCAGAAATCCGCGATGAACTGCGTCGCCGGCCCGGTGGTGCGGTGTAAGCTGGCTGGCCTGAGGCGGGACAACCTTTGTTACAGGCGTTTGCGAACCGTTTGAGGCCTCGATCGTTATGCGACCGGAACAGAAGCGAGCGGAGTGCTTACTATGAAGTCGAAATTCCTTTTTGCGGCTGTGGTCGCGTCGATGGCCGCTCCCGCCATGCTGCCGGTCGAGGCTTCGGCGCGTGATCGCGTGTACCGTGAATCGCAGCGTGAATATCGCCAGCGTTGCCATCGCACCAACGGCACGACCGGCCTGATCGCCGGCGGCGCGGGTGGTGCGCTGGTGGGTAACGCGATCGGTGGCGGCGTGCTCGGCACAGTCGCCGGCGGCGTCGGTGGCGCATTGCTCGGCAAGCACATCGACAAGCGCTCGACCCGCGCGAGCAACGCCCGCAAGGGTTGCTATCGCCGCTAAGTCGCTGCGACCATGACATGATACGGGACGGGCGGGGTCAATCCTCGCCCGTTTCGATTCGTGTCCGGTCGATGGTCCAGGTGAAGCGCCGGATCACGGTCGACTGCACCGGTCGGCCTTTGTCATCGAGCGACGGGCGATAGCGGAACCGGCGTTCGATCGCCGCACAGGCGGCCGCGTCGAGCGACGCGTTGCCGCTGGAGCCGACGATCCGGCACGCGCCGACCCGGCCGTTGGCATAGACCTGATAGCTCGCCTCAAGCCGGGCAGTGTACCCCTCCGTGATCAGACCGGCCGGCAGGTCGGACATGCGCAAGTCACCCGATCGCGGGACCGGCGCGGTATAATCGCCCTCGCCATCTCCGTCACCGCCGCCCCCGGTGCCGTCGCCCTGCCCACCCGCGCCCTGGCCCGTGCCGATGTGGTCCGACGCGCCGGTGTTGGACGCAGCCCCGCTGCCCGCGACCGGCGCGGCAACGATCAGAGGCGGGACCACTAGAGGCACGCGCACCGGTGCGACCACGGCCGTCGCCTGATTGCGCAGGTTGCGTGGCGAGGGCGGATTGCGGGGCGCGCTCCTGATGCGCGGCGGCGGGGGCACCTCGCGCCGGCGTGGCGGCTTGGGCCGCTCTTCTGGCGAGAGCGTGACGACGGACAGGCTGTCGCGGATCGACGGGGATTGCGGCACGACCGACAATCCCATGACGACCGCGACGATCAAGGCCGCCAGCATGGCCAGCGCGCCCAGCGCCGACGACAGTCGTTCCTGAGGGGTCACGTACACGCTCAGCCATATTCTGCCGCGCCGCGCCGCTTTCAAGCCCGACGCGGGCCGATGCGCCCAGTGGCAATTGCGTTGACCGCGTTTGATCGCCCGTTACGCTACCGTACAAAGACACAGGGGAGTGGCGGGTGAAGGATCCGACAGGGCAGGCGCGTCTCGAATTCCGCAAGCACTGGACGCTGGTCCTCGCCGCCTCGACCGGGTTCGCCTTCGGCTCGGTGGTTGCCGGATCGATGGGCATCTTCATGGAGCCGATCGGCAAGGAATTCGGCTGGAGCCGGACGCTCTTGTCCTCCGCGCTGTCGATCGCCGCGCTGATGACGGCGATCTTCTCGCCCTTCTTCGGTGCGCTGATCGATCGCTTCGGCACCCGCCGCATGGCGCTGGCCGGCACCACGTTGGCGGCGGTGATGATCGCCGGACTGAGCCAGCTCAGCGGCTCGGCGGCGCAGTGGATCGGCTTCTGGCTGTTCTATTCGCTTGCCGCGCTGATGACCAAGTCGACCGTCTGGACCGCCGCCGTCGCCAGCGTGTTCACCGTCGGACGCGGCACCGCACTAGGATTGACGCTGTCGGGCACGGCGGTCGCACAAGCGATCATCCCGCCGCTGAGCAACTGGCTGATCGAAAGCTTCGGCTGGCGGATGGCCTATGTCTGGCTGGGGCTAGGCGGCGGCGCGATCACGCTGGTGGTGCTTTCGATCTGGCTGCACGACGGGTACGACATCTCGCGCAGGCAGCGCGCGGCCGATACGCTGGCGGGCGTCACCACCAAGGGTCCGTTGCTCGACGTGCCGGGACTGTCGATCCCGCAGGCGTGGCGGAGCACGGCCTTGTGGCGGATCGGCATCTCTACCTTCGTGATGATGATCATCACCATCGCGCTCAACGTCCACCAGTTCCCGATCCTGACCGCCGCGGGCATCCCGCGCAACACCGCCGCGATCTATGCCAGCGTCGCCGGCGTCGCCGGGATCATCGGCAAGCTGGTGACCGGCGCGCTGCTCGATCGCTATCCGGGCCGCTGGGTCGGCGGGCTGACGTTGGCGCTGACATCGGCGACGTTCATCCTGCTGCTGATGCCCGGCAAGGATCCCGCGATCATTGTCACCGCCATGTTCATCAACGGCTATGCCGCGGGCACCAAGCTGCAGATCGCCAGCTACCTGACCGTCGCCTATGGCGGGATGCGGCATTTCGGCGCGATCTTTGGCGCGATGGCCAGCCTGATCGCGATCGGCTCGGGCCTCGGTCCGCTGGTCGGCGGCATCGTCTACGACGCCTATGGCACGTACGATCCGTTCCTGATCTTCGGCATCGTCGGCACGGTGGTCAGTTCGTTGCTGATCTTCAGCCTGGGCGCCTATCCGGCCTGGTCCGACAAGCGCGAGGCGGAGACATTCGCCTGAATGGCGGACCGCCCCGCTCACCCGAGCAGGCGCGGTCCATCGTCTGTCAGTCTCTGGCCAGCAACAGCGCGGCAGCCAGCGGCCCGCCGCCGCTGCTCGCGACCGCGACCTTGGGATCGCCCGGAATCTGCCGCGCGCCGCCGTTGCCACGCAACTGCGTCACCGCCTCATGCGCGAAGCCGAAGCCGTGCAGGCGGCCCGCGCCAAGCTGGCCTCCGGCGGTGTTCATCGGCAATTCGCCATCGATGGCAATGCGTGTGCCGCCTTCGATGAACTGGCCCGCCTCACCCTTGCCGCAAAAGCCCAGCCCTTCGAGCCAGGTCAGCGGCAGGAACGCGAAGCCATCGTAGAACTGCACCGTGTCGACATCCTTGGCGGTGTAGTCGGTGTGCTTCCACAGATCACGACCGGTATCGTAGCTGGCCGGCCATTCGGTCTGATCCCAGCTGTAGCGATCGACCGAAGCGGCCATCGCGGCGATGCGGATCGGGGTGCATTTCACTTCGTCGACCGCGTCGCCGGCCGAGACGATCACCGCGGTCGCGGCATCGCTGAATCGGTCGCAGTCGTAGAGACACAGCGGATCGGAGATCATCCGCGCGGACATGTACTTGTCCATCGTCAGCGCTTCCTTGGTGATCGCCCGCGCCCGCGGATTGAGCATCGCGTTGCGCGATCCGTTGAGCGCCACCTGCGCCAGCTGCTCACGCGTCAGGCCATAACGATGGACATGGCGGTTGGCGTACTGCGCGGTCCAGCAGGCCGCGGACATCGCCCAGAACGGACTGGTCCACTGCGACGCGCCATCGACATAGTCGCGGCGGATCGGCGGGAACTCCTCGGGCCGGCTGATCGCCGCCGCTTCGTACACCGTGCGGAAACAGATGACGTGGCGGCACAGGCCCTGCTTCACCGCCATCGCCGCGGTGCCGATGGCGGAAAGCTGCGCGCCCTGCTCCATCGCGCCATTGTGCCACTTCGACTTGATGCCCAGCGCCTCGATCACGTCTTCGGAACTGACGGGGGAAAAACCGAGGAAGCTCGGCACCTTGCCGGGGAAAGTGAACACGCCGTCGATCTGCTCGATCGTCAGCCCCGCTTCGTCCAGCGCCTCGCGCACCGCGTCGATGGTCAGCAGCAGCGGGTGGCGTTGCAGGCGGACGCCGACTTCGGACTGGCCGACGCCGGTGATGTAGGCTTCGGTCATGTCAGGCCACCTTCTCGAACACGGGATAGAAAATGCCGTCCTGCTCATCGAACGTGACACGGACCGGATCGTCGAAATGGACCTCGTCCACCGGCGAACCGACGATGTTGGTGGTCAGGAACACGCCCGGCACGCCATCCAGCGCGACCCGCGCGATGACGAGCGGCACTTCAAGACCGGGCGCCCAGGCCTGATGGTTGACCGAAAGCGTATCGATCGTGCCGGTGCCGGCGACCGCCTTAGGCGCGACGTTCTCAGAATGGCAGTGACGGCAGATCGGCAACGGCGGATGCGTGTATTCGCCGCAATCGGCGCAATGGGTGATATTGAGGTTGCCTTCGGCGCCGCCGGTCCAGAACGGACGGTTCACGGCATCGAGGCGGACGCGGGCCCTTGGCGGATTCATCGGCATCGCACTCCGTTTTATCGATTGTTGTCCTGCAGTCGCCAGTCACCGGCATGACGTCAAGCATTTGGCGCGTGCTCATGCCACGGCGGGCATGATCTCCTCGGCGACCCACTGGGTATAGTCGTAGTATCCCTGGATATCGCGCACCGCCGGCATCGGCACCGAACTGATGGTGACACCGGCGCGGGCAAGCGCGCCCAGCCGGTCGATCAGTTGTTGCCTCGACTGCCCGGGCTGCGCAGTGGGATCGTCGATCACCGCATGCCCCTCCCCCACGCGGCCGGTAGAGATGCCATAGAACACGTCCGTCAGCCTGCCGTTGTAGTCGGGCTGCGAGCGGATGAAGTCGATCCGCTCGGCGATGACCTCGGGCTTGGTCAGGAACGGCCACCAGCCAGTCGCGTAGCGCGCTGTGCGGCGCAGCACGGCATCGGCATCGCCGCCATACCAGATCGGGATATGTGGCCGCTGCACCCCCTTGGGCTCGAACGCGACGTCCTTGAACGATACGTACCGGCCCTCGAACTCGGGATTGTCCTGCGTCCACAACGCGATGATCGCGCGGGTATATTCGTCAGCCATCGCCCCGCGTTCATGGAAGGGTACGCCCAGCAGATCGAACTCGCGCTCCAGCCAGCCGACGCCGAACGTCACCGTCACGCGCCCGCCCGAGAGCCAGTCCATCGTCGACAGCATCTTGGCGGTGATCGCCGGATGCTGGAGCGAGAGCAGCGCGATGCAGCTGTTGACGCGGATGCGGTCGGTCGCGCCGGCGAAATGCGCCATCGCGGCATAGGCGCTGAAGTACCAGTCGCCGGACAGATTGACATGTTCGCGCGGGATCAGGAAATGCTCGGGCACCGCGATCATCGCATAGCCGAGCGTCTCCGCCCATTTCGCCAGCGCGGTCTGGTCGGCGCCGGTGACGGCATCCTCCCACGGCTGCGCCATCGCCCTCAGCCGCACCATGCGCGGTATGCCGAAACCCAGCTTCATCGCCTGCTCTCCCGCAGCCTCGCCCGCCCCGTCACCGGCTGATGCGGTGATCGGGGCCGTGCTGTATGATCAGTCCTGCTCGACCCACTTGGTCGTGGTCGCGCGGGGGCTGAGGTACTTGGTGCCGGTCCAGCCGCCGTCGACCACGATCGACTGGCCGTTGAGCATCTCGCTGCCTGGCGAGCACAGGAACGCGATGACGCTGGCGATATCGTCGGGCTCGGCCAGCCGTGGATAGGGCGTGGTCTCGACGTTATTGCGCTTGAACACTTCGTCGTCGAAGCGATGGCGGACCATGTCGGTCATCGTCACGCCCGGCGCTACGCAGTTGGAGCGGATGCCGCGCGGGCCGTACTCCGCCGCCATGTGCTCGGTCAGCGACTTCAGGCCACCCTTCGCCGCCGAATAGGCGCCGCCGCGGCGACCGCCGATGTGCGCGAACGTGCTGGTCACATTGACGATGCTCGATCCGCTTTCCAGATGCGGCAGCACCTCGCGGATCAGGCGGAACGGCGCGCGCAGCATGATGTCGATGAAGCTGTCGAAGTCCGCGTCGCTCGCCTCGTGGATCGGCTTGGGGCTGCCGACGCCGGCATTGTTGACGAGGTAGTCGATCCGCCCAAACCTATCGAGCGCGGCCTTGACGATCACCGCTGGCGCCTCGTCGGTGGTGACGTCGGCGCTCACCGTCGCCACGCGATCGGGATCGCCTAGCTCGCTGGCGAGATTGTCGAGCTTGCCCTGGTCCCGGCCGACGCCGACGACGGCATCGCCCGCCGCGTGGATCATCCGCGCGACCGAAAGCCCGATGCCGCTGCCGGCGCCCGTGATGATCGCTACCTTCATGTCCACTCCCGTCATGGCCTGCCCCCCGTGGGGTTTATTCACGCGCTTGCGATAGACAGCCGCATCGTGCGCGCGCAACCCCCCTTGCTCCCGGACGCAACCGCCCGCTATCGACCGCAGCCAAGATCAACAGAGCGGATGCGGCACCTCATGACCTCCACCCAGACCCCCGGCGCCCTCGACGGTATCCGCGTGATCGACATGAGCCGGGTCTTCGCCGCCCCGGTGGGCGCGCAGATCCTCGGCGATCTTGGCGCGGACGTGATCAAGATCGAGCGCCCCGGCGTGGGTGACGACGGGCGCGGCTATGGCTTTTCGTGGGTGCCGGGCAAGGACGGGATCGATACGCGCCATTCCAGCTTCTTCACCGTGTCCAACCGCAACAAGCGGTCGATCACGCTGAACCACTCCAAGCCCGAGGGGCAGGAGGTGATCCGCAAGCTGGCCGAAACCGCGGACGTGCTGATCGAGAACTACAAGGTCGGCGATCTCAAGCGCTTCGGCCTGGATTACGAGAGCCTGAAGGCGATCAACCCGCGGCTGATCTATTGCTCGGTCACCGGGTTTGGCCAGACCGGACCGATGGCCGCACTACCCGGCTACGACGGACTGTTCCAGGCGACCGGCGGCATGATGGCGGTAACCGGCATCCCCGACGGCCAACCCGGCGCAGGCCCGCTCAAGGCAGGGCCGAGCCTTGTCGACTTCATCACCGGCCATAATACCGCGCTGGCGATCCTGGGTGCGCTAATGCATCGGACCCGGACCGGCGAAGGCCAGTACATCGACATCGCGCTGCTCGATTCGTCCGTGGCGATGGTCAGCCACATCATGCAGGACTACCTGATCAGCGGCAACGCACCGCCGCGGCTGGGCAACGGCGGCAACGGCGGCGGACCAGCCGATCTCATGTATTGCAGCGACGGTATCGTCTATCTGACCGCCGGAACCGATGAGCATTATCGCCGGTTGACCGTGCTGATGGAACAGCCCGAACTCAACACCGACCCGCGCTTCGACAGCAACCTTAAGCGCGGCAAGACCAACCGTGCCGAACTGATGGCGATCATCAACGCGTGGAGCGGCGCGCATACGGTGGACGAGATCGTCGGCAAGCTGGACAGCGCGGGCATTCCCTCTGCCCGCTACAACACGCTGGAAGATGTCTGGAAGGATCCGCAGGTCCAGCATCGCGGCCTGCGCGCGACAACGCCGCATGCCTATGCGGCATCGGGATCGGTCGATCTGATCGCCAGCCCCTTGGCGCAGATGTCTGCCACTCCGGCGACGATCCGCAAGGCGCCGCCGATGCTGGGCGAGCATACCGATGAAGTGCTGGAGGAACTGGGCTACGCTGCCGAGGCGGTTGCCGAACTGCGTGAGAAGAAGATCGTCTGAGGCGAAGATTTCGGCCCGGCGTGCTGCTTAGCACGCCGGGCCGATCGGATCAGCGGACCCAGCGGCAGACGCGGCGCGCGTCGCCACGGTGACGCTCGATGCGGCAGACCTGGCGGCCGCGACCGCGATGATTGTTGTAGCCCCGGCCACGATCGTGGCCATAGGCATGACCACGGCCACGGTGGTTGTCATACCCGCGATGCTTTTCATGGCCACGGCCACGATGATCGTCATGCGGACGGGCGATCGCCGGAGCCGCGCCGGCGGCCATGGTCGCCGCGGCGACGAACGACAAGGCAAGCATCTTCAAGGTGCGCATAAGGTTTTCTCCTGTTCCCCATCCCGTTTCCTACGGACGACAGCAAAGCTCGCGCACGCGCAAATTGTTGCCAATTGTCTCACTAAGTCGCGACGAATGCAGGATGTTGATCGTTGCGCCGGCGATCGCCCGGAACAATCCGGCGGGGTCCTGCGCTTTGCCAACCACCGTCAGTTATCATCAGAACACAGGGACACAGATCATGGCCACCTTGCGCATCGAAACGCTGCACGACGACAAGTCGGACATGGTCTTCGTCGAGCTGTTCCACGAGCCGGGGCACGAACCGGTCGTCACCACGCCGCCGATGTACACCTCTCACGAAGAGGCGCTTAAGGAGATCACCACCGTGCTGCGCAACGCGTGGCCGAACCCGATCCCCAACGTGATCGACCCGACTATCGGCGTCTGAACGCCGTCGTCCGATCGAGGCGGGCAGGTCCGCCCGCCTGCGATCACCGACCCTTGAAGACGGGCTTGCGCTTCTCACCGAACGACCGGATGCCTTCGACGAAGTCGTCGGTCCGCCCTGCTTCGCGCTGACCGGCGCGTTCGTTCGACAGTGCCGTCTCGAAGCTGGCGTCGAGCGCGTCCCAGGCCATCCGCTTAATGATGCCGAGCGAGCGTGGTCCGCTTGCCAGTTCGCGCGCCGTCGCCATCGCCACGTCGTCCAGTTCGCCGTCGGGCACGACGCGGGTCGCGAGGCCCCAGTCGAGCGCCTTGGCCGCAGGCAGCTTCTCACCCAGCAGCATCAGTTGCATCGCCCGGACACGGCCGACCGCGCGGCTGAGCAGGTACGAGGCGCCGCCATCGGGCACGAGGCCGACATGGCGAAAGGCTAGGAAGAAGTAACCGGTCTCGCTCATCAGCACGATGTCACCGGCTGCCGCGAGACCCGCGCCAAACCCCGCCGCGGCGCCGCGTACCGCGGTCACCACCGGCTGTTCCATCCGCTTGATCGCCAGCAGCACCGGGTTGAACGCACGATCCAGCTGCCCGCCGACATCGCGCATCGGATCATCGAGGATCCCCTGTGCGTCGGCAAGGTTGGCGCCCGAGCAGAAGCCCTTGCCCTCGCCCGTCACCAGCACCGCGCGCGACTCGGTCGCTGCCCGATCGAACGCATCGACCAGTTCGTGCCCCATCGCCTCGGTCGCCGCGTTCATCGTCGCGGGATCGTTGAGCGAGATGCGCGCGACCCCGTCGGTCAGCGTATACAGGATCGTGCGATAGGTCATGCCGGCACCTGCCCGATCATCGCCCCCAGCCGATCCTTCACGATCTGCTCGGCCTCGCCGATGATGCGGTCCATCAGTTCCTGCACCGTCGGCACGTCGTGGATCAGGCCCTGCACCATCCCGGCCCAGAAGATCCCCTTGTCGAGGTCACCGCTCTGCAACAGTTCCCGACCGACCGCGCCGGCGACATAAGGACGGATATCCTCGAACGTCGCATCGGGGCGGTTGGATATCTCGACCACCCTGTCCGACACCGAGTTCTTGCCCACTCGCGCGGTGTTCTTGAACTTGCGGAAGATGAGGTTGGTGCCGCGCTCGTCGTTCTCGACGTACTTGGCCTTGACGTTGGGATGGATCGGCGCCTCCTGCGTGGCGCAGAACCGCGTGCCCATGTTGAGACCTTCGGCCCCTAGCGACAGCGCAGCGATCAACCCGCGGCCATCGCCAAAGCCGCCGCTAGCCAGCATCGGGATCTTCACCTTGTCGGCAGCCGCGGGGATCAGGATCAGGCCGGGAATGTCATCCTCGCCCGGGTGGCCGGCACATTCGAATCCGTCGATCGAGATGATGTCGCACCCGGCGCGCTCGGCCGACAGCGCGTGGCGCACGGCGGTGCATTTGTGCAGCACGATGATCCCGTGCGGCTTCACCATGTTCCAGATCTCGCGCACTTCCTGCGTGCCGGCGGTCTCGATCACCTTGATCCCGGCGTCGATCGCCGCCTGGGCATAGCCCTTGTAGTCGGGCGGCAGGATCGTCGGCAGCACGGTGATGTTCACCGCGAACGGCTTGTCGGTCATCGACCGGCAGCGCTCGATCTCTTCCGAAAGCGCTTGCGGGCTGGGCTGGGTCAGCGCGGTCAGCGTGCCAAGGCCGCCGGCGTTGGAGACCGCACTGGCCAGCTCGGCATAGCCGACCCCCTGCATGCCACCCTGGACGATGGGATGCTCGATACCGAGCATTTCGGTGATGCGGGTCTTGAACGGCATGGCTTTGCGCTCTCCTCGGTCGCTGGCCGCCCCCGCCCCTCGGGTCCGGTCATCTGCTGCCATAGGCCTTTGTCGCGCGGCGCCAGCGGCGGCAAGCCCGGATCGTCGCCAGGGCCCTGATTACGGACGCCGGAAGCTCGGCAAAACCGCCCGCGCGGTACTCGCAGGACAATTGCGCCTTTGCGCCCGCCTTCGTGCGTTGTAGATATGTTCGCACAAAAGCGATGATGACGAATTGAGAGGTGTGGGAGTGCTTCAGTCTGCTGATACAGGCCTTCGGGCCGTTCCGTTCCCGATGGACGATCCAGAGCGCGTCCCTGTCGAACGCTATTTTGACGCCGAGTTCTACCAGATGGAGCTCGACCACCTGTGGCCGCATGTCTGGCAGATGGCCTGCCGGCTGGAGCAGATCCCCGAGGTCGGCGACTGGATCGAATACCAGAACGTCGGCAAGTCGATCATCATCGTCAACACCGAACAGGGCATCAAGGCGTTTCACAACGCCTGCCGCCACCGCGGCGTGCCGGTCGCCGGCGGCAAGGGCAACGGCCATGGCAACTGCGCCGCATCGGGTTTCGTCTGCCCGTTCCACGGCTGGCGCTTCAACATGCATGGCGAGAACACGTTCATCTACGGCAAGCACCTGTTCTCCGAACGGCAGATGGACCCCAACGAGATCAACCTGGTGCCCTGCCGGGTAGAGACCGCGGCGGGGTCGGCATGGATCAACCTCGACGATGACGCACCCTCGGTGCGCGAAAGCCTGGGTCCGATCCTCGAGAACCTCGAAGCGCACAACTTCGACAAGCTGCGCATGGAATGGTGCTATGCCACCGTGCTGCCGGCCAACTGGAAGCTGGCGATGGAGGCCTTCATGGAAGGCTACCATGTCGCGGCGACTCACCCGCAGCTGAATCACGCGCTCGGCTCGCTCTACAACGACATGTACGGCGGCCCGACCAACAACGATGGCACCACCGTCGAGAAGATGCAGAAGGGTGCGAAGACCGGCACGCTCACCCGCGCCGCGATCGATGCACAGTTCAAGCACATGGAACTGCTGAGCGACGGCATGGCCGGCATGCTCCACGCCAAGGAAGTCGAGATCGCGCGCTCGCTGCTCGACGTCGACCTGCCCGATGACCCGAACCAGGCGGTGCCGATGTGGTACGGCATGGTCATGGACCAGATCAGCAAGCAGCTGCAGGCCAAGGGCGAGCCGGTGCCCAACCTGATCGAGGTATCGCAGTCGCACCCGGTCAAGGCCGTGGAGTTCATGTTCCCCCACTACTTCCTGCTGCCGTTCTTCAGCAGTTTCTCGGGCTACCGCATTCGTCCGCTGGGGCCGGAAAGCTGCTATTTCGAGATCTACTCCTACACCTCGTTTCCCGAGGGCCAAGAGCCCGATCCCGTCATGGAGCCGACCGTGCTGCCGTACGACAGCCCGGACTTCCCGCCGATCCCGCGGCAGGATTATTCGAACATCCCGATCCAGCAGGTCGGCCTGCATGCCAAGGGGTTCGAATTCATGCGGCTATCCAAGGACATCGAGGGTCTGATCAGCAACTACCAGCGGCTGATCGACGGCTATCTTGCGGGTGTGCCGCAGCAGAAGCTTTCCACCGCCAATCACCTGCTGGTCGGCAACTTCGATGGAAAGATCCACGAACTCGATTTCTGACGACGCAAGCTGTCCTCCCCCGGTGCCGCGCAAGACGGTGCCGGGGGATGAAGCCAGTTTGGCACCGGTGGCGGACGCCGACGATGCTCCGCGCAAGATCATCCACGTCGATATGGACGCGTTCTACGCCAGCGTAGAGCAACGTGATGATCCCAGCTTGCGCGGCAAGCCCGTGGCGGTCGGCGGTTCGTCGGGCCGCGGCGTCGTCGCCGCCGCCAGTTATGAGGCGCGCGTGTTCGGCGTGCGGTCGGCGATGCCCTCGGTCCGCGCATCGCGGCTCTGCCCCGGGCTGATCTTCCGCAAGCCCCGGTTCGAGATCTACAAGGAAGTCTCCGACCAGATTCGCGAGATCTTTGCCGAGCATACCGACCAGATCGAGCCGCTGTCGCTGGACGAGGCCTATCTCGACGTCACCGAGGACCGGCAAGGCCTCGGCTCCGCGGTTCGTGTCGCCAGGGCGATCCGCGCCGAGATCCGGCAGCGCACCGGGCTGACCGCCAGCGCCGGCGTCTCTTACAACAAGCTGCTGGCCAAGCTCGCCAGCGACCAGAACAAGCCCGACGGGCTATGCGTCGTGCGCCCCGGCGAGGGGGCGGCCTTTGTCGCGGCACTGCCGGTGCGGCGGATCCATGGCGTCGGCCCGCGCGGGGCGGAGAAAATGGCGCGGCTGGGCATCGAGACCGGCGCCGATCTGGCGGCGCAGGATCTGGCGTTCCTGCGCGCGCATTTCGGCAGCTTCGCCGAATATCTGCATGGCGCCGCACGCGGCATCGACCGGCGTCAGGTCCGCTCAAGCCGTCGACGCAAGTCGGTGGGCGGCGAGCGGACGTTCGATCGCGACATCTCGGCGCCCGACGAACTGCATGCCGCGCTCGATCGGATCGTCGATATCGTCTGGGAGCGGATCGAGCGCAACGGATCGTCAGGCCGGACGGTGACGCTGAAGATGAAGTTCATCGACTTCACCCTGCATACCCGCGCGCGGTCGCTGACCCGGCTGGTCGCGGACAAGGCCGAGTTCGGCGAGATCGGCCATGGTCTGCTGCGATCGGTGCTGCCGCTGCCGCAGCCGTTGCGCCTGCTTGGGTTGACCCTGTCCGGCCTGCGCGGCGAGGCCGAGGCGACGGCCGACTTGCCGCTCCCGGGAACGCAGCTGTCGCTACTGTAATCCACCTGCGGCTTCGTAAACCGCCTTCCACTTCGTCAGCCGGCCGGCGAGCGTCGCACTGACCCGATCCGGCAGGCCGTCGATCCTGAAATAACCCGCCTCGATGATCTCGCGCCCGTCGATCCGGGCGACACCCCGTGCCAGACCCATGACGACGAAATGCTTGCGGCGCGCGTCCGGCGATGCGCGCTCGACCTCCCGCGGGTCGGCAAGCTCAAGACCGACTTCCTCGCGCAACTCGCGCCGCGCCGTCATCACCGCGTTCTCGCCGGGATAGGGCGCGCCGCCCGGCAGCATCCAATCCCCGCTGCCGTAGCTGTGCCGCACCAGCAGCGCCCGCCCTGCGTCATCCAGCGCGATCACCCGGCAGTCGGAAATCCGCGGCTTCGCCACACGCCACCAGACCACGCGGATCCGATGGACGATGTTAAGCGCCGCCCGATGAAGCGGCGCCGGGATCAGGTGAAGCATGTCACCGGCTGACGCGCGGCCGCTAGCAGCCGCGAGACCGGCTGGTCGTTCTCACCCCGCGCCGCCGCCTCGAACAACCGGCGCTTGTCCTCACCCCGGATGACGAACAGCAGCGCCTCACTGCGCAGCAGCGACGGGATGGTCAGCGATATGCGATCGTAAGGCGCTTCTGGCGGCAAGGGATCGGGTGTGATCCGACGCACGGGTTGCGGATCGTCGATCTGCGGATTGGTATTCGGGAATAGCGAGGCGATGTGCCCGTCCTCGCCCATGCCCAGCCAGGCGAGTGCGAAGTGCGGCGGCCGCGCATCGGCGGTCAGCGGGACGATACGTGCGCCGACCGGCTCCAGCGTCGCGCGAATGCGACCGACGTTGCTGGCGGGGTTGTCCTCGGGCACGATCCGGTCGTCACCCGGCCAGACGACGATGCGCGACCAGTCGAGCGAGGTCTTGGCGAGTTCGGCAAAGATCGGGAACGGGGTCGAACCGCCCGGCACGGTGATTGCGATGTCGCCCGGGCCGGCATCCAGCGCGGTGGTGAGCAGATCGTGCAGCCACGCGGCGATGTCGCCGTCGCTGGCGCCGGGGACCATCTGCGGTTCGCTCATCGATCGTTCCTCATGCTGCCGCGTCGAGTTCGTTCTGCACGCGAAGGCTGCCGCTGCCATAGAGATAGTCCGGCGTGAACGAGGCATAGCGCTCGAGCGCGCGCAGATCGGGGATGGAGACCCGTCCGCGGTTGATCTCCACCAGATCGCGTTCGCGCAAGGTGCGGACCACGCGGTTGATGTGCACCGCGGTCGTACCGCAGGCGTCGGCAAGGTCGGACTGCATCAACGGCATGCTGAACCCGTGCGGGTCGGCCAGATCGACGAAGTTCAGCCGGTGCCAAAGCTCGACGATGATGTGGGCCAGTCGCTGATCGGCCTTCAGCTCCTCCATCTTGAGGATCCACTCGCGATGGATCGCCGCATCGAGCAGCGTCGAGAACCACAGGATGCGTGCGAGATGCGGATTGTCGCTCATCAGCTGCTCGATCCGCTCGTGCGGCGTCATCGCGACGCGAGCCGGGCCGATCGTCACGACATCGTGATCCAGACGCTTCAGCGCGAAGCCGTGCAGGTCGACGAAATCGCCCGGCACCTGCAGGCCGACGATGTGCCGCTTGCCCTTGCTGTGGATCGCCCGCGCGACGAAGCCGTCGAGCAGCAGCGTGCTTCGGGTCGCTAGTTCACCACGCTTGAGGATCACGTGACCGTCGGGAACCCGCTCGGTGGTTTCCACCAGGTTTTCCAAAGCGCTTTTCTCGCTGGCCGACAGGGCATGACGCAGCCGCCCCTTCAGAAACAGTCGCGTCAGCGGATTGGTCTTTGCGCCCATTGTCCCTCGAGTTGTCCCTCGTGCCCCGCCTGATGCGGCTATCATGCGCCATGATGGCACGGCTTATCAACGGCCGATGGCCGGCGACATGCCCGCGAAACCATCGACGCCAGACGATGTTCCTCACCACGGTTACGATGTTGGGCGAACCGCTGCGATTCGGTGGTTTTCAACGGAAATGCACCGTGCATGCACCTGAGCATCATGGCTTAAATCGGGACGCCCCCTCCGCAGACTTTCGCGACTGACTGCAACCATTCCTTCGCAATCGGCGTATAATGGGTTCGTCGGCATCGAAGCAGGTGCCGAACCCTTGGGCGTGAGCGTCCTGTGAGCTGATCGGGACATGACGAACATCTACGGTGAATGCTACAGCGGATCGGCACATGCGCCGGTCACGATCTTTCGGCTTGGCGCAGACGATTGCGACCTGCGGTTCGATGATCCCAAGGCGCGGTTGCGGGGCGATCTCGCGCTGTGGATCGGCGCGATCGGACCGTTGGAGATCACCGCCGATGATGGCGGCCGGCGCCGCATGACCGCGCGGTTCAAGCATCCGCTTGAGCCCGCGATCGTCGCGCATTTCTCCGCGCAGGGCCGCTGATCGCGAACCCGCCGCCGCCGGCGGGAACCAACCCGATCATCGTGCACTAGATCTCTGGTACTCGGCCCTGCCTTGCGGGGCCCGGCGGGGACAAGCGATGGCGGCACGGGCATACTGGCAGGGGCAGATACGGCTGGCGCTGGTGTCGATCCCGGTAGAAATCTACCCGGCGACCAAGTCCGGCCCGGCGATCGCGTTCAACCAGATCCATGAGCCGAGCGGCGAACGCGTCCGCTACGAAAAGACCGTGCCCGGCATTGGCGCGGTGCCGAACGAGGAGATCGTCAAGGGCTTCGAGGTTTCCAAGGGCAACTACGTGCTGTTGGAGGACAAGGAGATTGAGGCGGTCAAGATCGAGAGCCGCAAGACGCTCGACCTCGTCCAGTTCGTCGACAGTCATGAGATCGACGTGTTCTACTTCGACAAGCCCTACTTCGTCGTCCCCGCCGACGATCTGGCCGAGGAAGCCTATATCGTCCTGCGCGAAGCATTACGTGCGGCGCGCAAGGTGGCGATCGGGCAACTGTCGGTGCGCGGACGCGAGCAGCTGGTCAGCATCAAGCCCTGCGGTCGCGGCCTGGTGATGGAAGTGCTGCGCTATGCCGACGAGGTGCGCGCAGCTCAGGCCTACTTCAAGGAAATTCCGGACGGCAAGCCCGACGCCGACCTGCTCGATCTGGCCACCACGCTGATCGACAAGAAAGCGGCGCCGTTCAAGGCCGATCATTTCCACGATCGCTACGTCGATGCGCTCAAGCGGCTGATCGAGAAAAAGGAAAAGGCCAAGGGCAAGACGGTGATCGAGGATGCCGACGATGCACCGGCCTCACGCGGCAGCAACGTGATCGACCTGATGGCGGCGCTCAAGAAGTCGGTCGGCGGCGGCGGCGCGGCTAAGACGCCTGACAAGGCCGAGCCGAAGAAGACGCGCAAAGCGGCCGAGGATAAACCCGCGGCGAAGAAGCCGGCTGCCAAGGCGAAAGCGAAGGCTGAGCCCAAGGAAGACACCCCTACCCCCGCCTGCCGTAAGCGAGCCTGACCCGTGGCGGCGCGCAAGGCCCCTGCCGCGGAGACGGGCAGCAGCGCCGAGGCCGCAAACGCACTCGCCGAATACAACCGCAAGCGCGACTTCGGCCGGACCGCGGAACCTGCGGGCGAGCACGCGACGAGCGACACCGGCAACCTCTTCATCGTGCAGAAACACGCCGCCACCCGGCTGCATTGGGACTTTCGTCTGGAAGTCGACGGGGTGCTCAAGAGCTGGGCCGTCACGCGTGGCCCCAGCCCGGACCCGGAGGAGAAGCGCCTCGCCGTCCGCACCGAGGACCATCCGCTCGCCTATGCCGGCTTCGAAGGGCTGATCCCCAAGGGCGAATACGGCGGCGGATCGGTAATGCTGTGGGATCGGGGTACGTGGGAGCCGATCCCGGGCAAGAGCGCCAAGGACATCGACGCCGGCCATCTCCACTTCATCCTTCATGGCGAGCGGATGAAGGGCGAGTGGATCCTGATCCGGCTCAAGCCCCGTCCCGGCGAGAAGCGCGAGAACTGGCTGCTGCGCAAGGTGGCGGACGAATTCGTCGAAAGCGGCGATCCGCTGGTCGAGCATGCGCTGACCAGCGTGCTGACCGGGCGATCGATGGCCGAGATCGCCGCGGACAAGGCTGGCGAGTTCTCGCTCGACATCAACGACGCCAAATCGTTCGACGCGCAGATGGATGCCGCGGCCAGGCACAACCGGCAAAAGGCTCCGCCAAAGCATGACAAGGCCGCGCCGAAACGTCGGAAGACCGCGAAGTCCGCTGTGCCGCCCGGCTTCCGCGCGCCGCAATTGGCGACGCTGGTCGATGCGGTGCCGGCGGGCAACGGCTGGATGCACGAGATCAAGTTCGATGGCTATCGCGCGATGATCGCGGTGGCGGGCGAGAAGGTGGCGGTCTACACGCGCAACGGGCATGACTGGACCGACAAGTTCGCCCCGCTGGTCGCCAGGCTCGCCGCGCTGGATCTGTCCCCGTGCCTACTCGATGGCGAGATCGTCGCCTATGGCGATGACGGCAATCCCGACTTCTCGGCGCTGCAATCGGTATTGAAGCGTGGCCACGGCGCGCAGAAAGACAGCGATGCGCTGAGCCTGCATGTCTTCGACCTGCTCGAACTCGATGGCGAGGACGTGAGCGGCCTGATCAACATCGAGCGCAAGGAGCGGCTCGAACAGCTGCTCGACGGTGTAAAGCCGCCGATCCATGTCGCCGACCATGTCATCGGATCGGGCGAGCGGTTGTTCGCCGCGATGTGCAAGGCGGGGCAGGAAGGCATCATCTCCAAGCGGATCGATGCGCCTTACGTCGGCAAGCGCAGCCGCAACTGGGTGAAGGTCAAATGCACTAACCGGCAGGAATTCGTCATCGTCGGCGCGAGCCGCAGCACCGCCAAGGGCCGCCCGTTCGGCTCGCTGCTGCTGGCGCAGTACGAGGACGGGGCGCTGACGTACAAGGGCAAGGTCGGCACCGGGTTCAACGCCGCCGGGCTGGACGACATGGCCGCTGCGCTGAAGCCGCTGGCCCGCGACACCGCATCGCTCGAGGTGCCGAAGATCGAGGCGCGGGGCGCGCGATGGGTCGAGCCGAAGCTGGTTGCCGAGGTGGCCTTTGCCGAGTTCACCGCCGACCACCGCGTGCGCCATGCCAGCTTCATCGGCCTGCGCCAGGACAAGCCGGCCAAGGCGGTGACGCCAGAGTTGCCCGAGCCCGCACCCGATATGGGTGACGAGATGCCGGTCAGAATCAGCAATCCCGGCCGCGTGATCGATCCCGACAGCGGTCGAACGAAGGGCGAGCTGGCCGAGTATTATCGCCAGGTCGCCCCATTGCTGCTCGCCTTCGCCGCCGATCGTCCGCTCAGCCTGGTGCGGTGCCCACAGGGTCGCGCGAAGAAGTGCTTCTTTCAGAAGCATGACAGCGGTGCGATCGGCGATCATGTCCGGCAGGTGCCGATCGCCGACAAGGACGGCGGCGTCGAGGATTACCTGTGGGTCGAGGACGCGACGGGCCTGCTGCAATGCGTGCAGATGGGCACGATCGAGTTCCATGGCTGGGGCGCACGGGCCAGCGCGGTGGAGAAGCCCGACCGGATGGTGTTCGATCTCGACCCCGACGAGGGGCTGGACTTCGCGGCGGTGAAGCAGGCGGCGAACGACATCCGCGATCGGCTGGCCGAGATCGGGCTGGTGAGCTTTGCCATGCTGTCAGGCGGCAAGGGGGTGCATGTCGTTGTGCCGCTGGTGGCCGATCATGACTGGGACACGCACAAGAGCTTTGCGCATCGTTTCGCCGAGGCGCTGGCGACGGCCGAGCCTGAGCGCTTCGTCGCCAACATGAGCAAGGCGAAGCGCGTCGGCCGTATCTTCATCGATTACCTGCGCAACCAGCGGGGCGCGACCGCGGTGATGCCCTATTCGGCGCGCAGCCGCGGCGGAGCGCCGGTGGCGGTGCCGATCGCCTGGAATGAACTGGACGGCATGGCGGATGCACATCCGTTCAGCATTCTCGATGCGGCCGACCTGCTCAAGCGGGCCAAGGCAAAGGCGCTCAAAGGCTGGGGCATCGCGGATCAGCGTTTGCCGGAGATCTGAACGACGATCGGCCGCAGCGTTGAGGCTGCGGCCGATCACATACTATCGTTAGTGGAAGGGCAGCAGCCGATGACCCCTGCGCTATCGGATCAAAGGGCGCTGATCGCCTGATCGACGAGCGCCCGGTCGGCCTGCGCCGAGTGGGCGTTGCGGATAAGACCGCCGGCCGCGGTCGTCGCGGCGGTGGCCGCACGGACCCGCAGTTCGGCGATCGCCGCACGCTCGGCACCGGCGATCTTGTCCTCGGCCATCTTTTCACGGCGGGTGATCATCGTCGCGGTATCCGCCTCGGCCTTGGCGACGATCGCCTCGGCTTCGTGGCGGGCATGATCGAGCATCGATGCGGCATCACGCTCGGCATGCGCGATCTTGTCCGCATACTCCTTGCGCAATGCCTCGGCATCGGCGCGGAGCGACTTGGCTTCTTCGAGCTGCTTGCGGATCTCGCCGATCGATCGGTCGAGACCCCCGGTGATGATGCCGGGCACCTTCTTCCACAGCATGACCAGGATCAGCGCGGTCATCGCCAGCGCGACCCAGCCGCCAGGGCCGATCAGGCCGAAGGCCACCGGCTCGGCATGTTCGGCAGCGCCATGTTCTGCCGCAACGGCGAGGAGGGTGAGATCAAGCATGCATAGCCTCCTTCACCGCGCCGCGCGCGACATCCGCACCGACGGTAATGCCGGCCAGACGCGAGACGATATCGGTCACCGCATCGGTCGCGACGTTCTCGATCTCGCCCAGCGCGTTCTGCCGCGCCTCGGCGATGCGGACATCCGCCGCATCGACACGGGCATCGATCGCGACGTTGGCCTGCGCCAGCCGGGCCGCGGTTGCACGGGCGGCATCCGCCTTCGCCTTCGCGAGCAGCGACTGTGCCTCTGCCCGCTGGTGGCTGGCGTGGAGCTTCCACGCATCTTCCTCGGCATCGGCCGCCTTGCGCGCCGATTCCGCGGCCGCGAGGTCGCTGTGGATCTGGTGATCGCGCGCATCCATCGTCGCCATCACCTTGGGCACCATGCCGCGGCCGATGACGAAGAACACGAAACCGAAGATGAGCAGGATCCAGAAGATCTGGCTCGCGTAAGTCTGCGAGAGCTGCGCGATTTGAGGCATCGGGAAAATCCGGTCAGTTGGAGAAATCGTCAGCCGCCGGACCGCCCATGCGGCCCGGCGCAACGAATTCAGGCAACGAAGATCAGGATCATCGCGACGACGAACGACAGCAGACCCAGAAGCTCGACGGCGGCGAAGCCGATGAACAGGCGGCCCTGCTGGCCGTCGGCCGCACCCGGATTGCGCAGCGCGCCTTCGAGGAAGGCACCGAAGACGTTGCCCACGCCGATGGCGGCCATGCCGGCACCGATAGCTGCAAGACCTGCGCCGAACAGCTTGGCTGCTTCAGGATTCATAACAAAACTCCCTTATGATCGAACTTGCGGGTTCAGGTTGGCGGGACGACGTGTCCCATTGGTAAGACGAGGGTGGGGTCAGCGACCGCCGGGAAGCCTGGCTTAGTGCAGGTTCTCGGCATCGTTGAGGTAAAGCGAGGTCAGCAGCGCGAAGACATAGGCCTGGATGCCGGCGACGAGGATCTCGAGCGCGCAGATGCAGATCATCAACAGGAAGCTCATCGCGCCGACGACCGGGCCGAGTGCGCCCGAGGCGTTGAAGCCCATGATGACGAAGCCCGAAAGCACTTCGAGCAGCACGTGCCCGGCCATCATCGCCACGAACAGTCGCAGCCCGAGGCTGAACGGCCGCACGAGGAAGCTGACCATCTCGATGATGAAGATCAGCGGGATCATCGGCACCGGCGTACCGTGCGGCACGAACAGCGAGAAGAAGTGCAGGCCGTGGCGCGCGAAACCGACGATGAGGACGATGGCAAAGGCCATGATCGACAGCACGCCGGTGGCGCTGAAATGGCTGGTAAAGGTGAACGGATGCACGCCGACCAGGCCGAACGGCATCAGGCCGAGCATGTTGGCGAACAGGATGAACATGAACAGCGAGAAGATGTACGGCACGTACTTCTTGCCCGCGGGGCCGATGTTGGCGGAAAGCATGCCGTCGATGAACCCGGTCATCGTCTCGACCGCCATCTGCCAGCGACCCGGCACGACCGCGCGCTTCATGCCGCCGGCCACGAACACCAGCAGCGCGATGGCGGAGATCGCCATCCACAACGCCGAATTGGTGAAAGCGATATTGTACCCGCCGACAGTCCAGTGTTCCGAGCCGAACAACGGCTCAATCGTGAACTGGTGCATGGGATTGACCCTGCCCGTTTCGCCCGCCACCTGAACCCCTCTTCGTTAACCCGTTTCACGCCATCCGGCATGCGGAGCGGCGCCCGGATCCCTTGGCGGGATCAGTCAGAGCGCCGGTTCGACATCCGGATGATGTTCCTGAAGGCGACGACGACACCCAGGCCCATCATCACCAGCAGACCCCAGGGCGACGTCCCGACAAAGTGATCGATCACCCAGCCAATCAACGTACCGCCGCCGATACCCCCGATCAGATCGGCAAGGACCCGGTTGCCCATGCGATAGTTCGCATCGACCTCCACACCCCCGGATGGCTGGCGGCGTTCCTCGCGCTCTCTGGCAGCGGCAAGCCGCGCCTCGAGCGCGGCGATCCGCGCATCCTCACCAACAGGGTTCCGGGCATCTGGTTCGTCGTCCATGTCAGGCTCCGTTAAGGGGAACCGACGACACATACAACGGCCATCCGCCGAGAGCGCCTGCCCCTTAGGCGGGGGGTTTTGGCGAGTCAACCGGCCGGGCGGCGATGCGGCCCGCTGCGACGTTGATAAAGCTTACGCTATCATGAACCCGACAGGTAATTGTCTGCGCGAAAGACGGTCAGGGACAGCGCGGATCGCGGGTGGCGGGGCCGCTGCCGCGGGTCAGCCACGAACCGTCCGGACCTTGGTACTTTTCCCCCGGCCGGGTCTGCGCGATCAGCAGACAGCCCGAGGTAAAGGCATAGTCCTCCACAGTCGCGCGCTGCGATTGCGCCTTGCCCGCATAGACCGCGCGGCGCTTGATGTTGAGATCGTCCACCATCGCCCGCAGCGCGGACGAGCCGCCGCTGACCAGACCGAGGTAGCCATCGGTCTTCTCACCGATCTGGCCGGCGGCGCGCGCCTCGGCATAAGCCGGGTCGCGCTGGGCGAAGGCGGTGCCGGACATCCCCGCCAGCGCGAGCACGGCGGCGGCCACGGCAAGGTTGGAGCGACGGAAAACGGACATGACGGCAACAATCCCTGATGATGATCGCCCGATACGTCGGAGCCGCTAGAAAATCTGCTTGTTCTCGTCGATCGTGCGCGTCGCGTCGGCGGCGAGACGATAGACGACTTCCTGTTTCACGTTGATGTTCAGCTCGATCACGATCGGCTTGTCAGGCGCGCTGACCGAGACGCAGCCCGACAACGCCCCGGACAAGGCCAACGCGGCCGAACCCAACATCGCAACCGCGGCGACCCGACCCGAATAGCTGGCTTTCATGCCTGCGCTTGTCGCAAGCCGAAGAACATCGGTCAATCGCAGCCCCGCCTCGTCACAACGCACCATTCATGGCACAGTCGCGCTTTCGCCAGGCTTAACCTGCGTCTGGCGGCGGGTGCCGTCAGGATTGATCAGGCCGAGCTCGCGCGGATCGCGAACATAAGCCGGGTCCCACAGCGAGCGGTACGAGCTGAGCAGCTGGAGGAACGGCGCGCGCAGGTTGACGTTGAACTGGATCGGCAGGCGGCTGATCCGGTCGGTGAGGAAGTTGCGCCGCGCGCCCGCCCCCTGATGCACCCCGTCAAACCGCAGCCGAGTTACCAGCTCACCGGTCAGCGGACCGTCGACCGCGATCGTCATCTGCCGGTAATCGAGCGAACGCAACGCATCGAAGGCGAAATTCGCCATCGGCGACAGGTCCTTGTACGTCAGCTCACCCACATAGGAGACGTTGCCGCCGGGCAACCGCGAGCGCAGCATGCCGCCGTCGATCCGGGCGCCGTCCTGATCGATCACCAGCGGCAGGCGCCCGTCGAACGTGCCGGTGGCGGCGAGATTGCCGACCTCCATCTGCTGCACCAGCCGGGCGGCTTCGAGCCCGTCGATCGACAGCGCGAAGCGGCGGACCTCGGCCGCGCCGATCGTCATCGCTGCAGGCTCAAGCGTCAGCGTACCGCCCAGGAACGGCCAGTGCCCGCCGTCGATCGCCAGGATGCGGCCGGGACGTAGCGCATAGGTGATCACACCGTCGCGCGCCTCGATCCCCGGATTGACCGAGGCGACGCGCAAGGTCTGGCGCGGCGCGGTGACGAGACCGAGCAGGTCGGTGAACACGATCGTTCCCGATGCGCCCTTGGCCGGGCCGAAGGCGGCGGCGAAATCGAGCGAATCGGTGCTGAAGCGGCCGCTGCTGGTGACCCGCCGGGGATCCCAGTCGATCCGCCCGGTGCCGCGGACGGTGCCCGCGGCGTTGGCGATGACGCCCAGCGCCAGCCGGGTCAGCGTGTCGGGCTGCACCTGTTTGTCGAACGTGAGCGCATCGACGAAGAGTTCGGCCGCCCCGCGCCCCGCGCCCAGATCGTGGACGATGTGCGTGCGCAGCACCGCCCGGTCGCTGGCGGGTTCGTGCAGCTGCGCGTCGGCGACGATGCGGTTGTCCGCCAGCGTCAGCGTCGCGCCGCGCGCCACCAGCGGCTGGAACCGCGCGACCGGCTCGCGATCGCTGACCGTCAGCGCCGCATCGGCGATCGTCAGCCGACCGTCGGCGTAGCGCCAGCGTCCGGACGTGTCGGTGAGGTCGAGCGGCACCGATGCCAGCCGGATGGTGGATCCGGCAAAGCGCCCGGCGATGTCGCGACCGATCCGGGCATCGAGATTGCTGATGAGGAAGCGCGAGGGATGATCGGCCGCGCCGAGCGTGACGTCGACCGCGTTCGCCTTGAGCACGCCGGGCACCGCGAAGCCTATCGGGCCGCTGCGCAGGCGGATCGGCGTGCGACCCAGCCAGCCGGTCAGCGCCAGCGACGGGGCGCCGGCAGCGATCCGCGTGCCCGCCGCGGTCCCGTCCGAACGGACGATGGCGCCGCCGCGCGGTGGGCACAGACCCAGCCGCCGCGAATCGAGCGTGAGGTTGGCGACGCGCAGCGTGTCGAACGTCACGTCGGTGCATCGTTGCCAGGCGACCAGTTCGCCCCGGCCTGACCAGCTGCCGCTCAGCGGCAGGCGCAACCGCTCCACCCAGCCGCCGGGAAGCGCGCCGGTCATCTCGGCCCGGCCGGCGAAGCCGATCGATCCGCCGGGCTCGCCGGTGACGACGAGCGCGGGGAACGCCAAGCTGGCGGTGCCGGCGCGCCATGCGGGCATCGCCGCATCAAGCGTGAAGCCGCCGCCGGCCCGCCGCGCGACCGTGCCCGAAAGCTGCGGCATGCCGGGGCCGCCGGTGGCGAACGTGCCCGACAGTGCCGCCGGACCGCGGCCCTGCGGCTGGGTGCTGACCTGCACCCGGTTGAGCGACAGCAGCNAGCATGCCGTCGATGAACCCGGTCATCGTCTCGACCGCCATCTGCCAGCGACCCGGCACGACCGCGCGCTTCATGCCGCCGGCCACGAACACCAGCAGCGCGATGGCGGAGATCGCCATCCACAACGCCGAATTGGTGAAAGCGATATTGTACCCGCCGACAGTCCAGTGTTCCGAGCCGAACAACGGCTCAATCGTGAACTGGTGCATGGGATTGACCCTGCCCGTTTCGCCCGCCACCTGAACCCCTCTTCGTTAACCCGTTTCACGCCATCCGGCATGCGGAGCGGCGCCCGGATCCCTTGGCGGGATCAGTCAGAGCGCCGGTTCGACATCCGGATGATGTTCCTGAAGGCGACGACGACACCCAGGCCCATCATCACCAGCAGACCCCAGGGCGACGTCCCGACAAAGTGATCGATCACCCAGCCAATCAACGTACCGCCGCCGATACCCCCGATCAGATCGGCAAGGACCCGGTTGCCCATGCGATAGTTCGCATCGACCTCCACACCCCCGGATGGCTGGCGGCGTTCCTCGCGCTCTCTGGCAGCGGCAAGCCGCGCCTCGAGCGCGGCGATCCGCGCATCCTCACCAACAGGGTTCCGGGCATCTGGTTCGTCGTCCATGTCAGGCTCCGTTAAGGGGAACCGACGACACATACAACGGCCATCCGCCGAGAGCGCCTGCCCCTTAGGCGGGGGGTTTTGGCGAGTCAACCGGCCGGGCGGCGATGCGGCCCGCTGCGACGTTGATAAAGCTTACGCTATCATGAACCCGACAGGTAATTGTCTGCGCGAAAGACGGTCAGGGACAGCGCGGATCGCGGGTGGCGGGGCCGCTGCCGCGGGTCAGCCACGAACCGTCCGGACCTTGGTACTTTTCCCCCGGCCGGGTCTGCGCGATCAGCAGACAGCCCGAGGTAAAGGCATAGTCCTCCACAGTCGCGCGCTGCGATTGCGCCTTGCCCGCATAGACCGCGCGGCGCTTGATGTTGAGATCGTCCACCATCGCCCGCAGCGCGGACGAGCCGCCGCTGACCAGACCGAGGTA
The DNA here is from genome assembly GCA_003254865.1 of Dryas drummondii. Classification (NCBI taxonomy): domain Eukaryota; kingdom Viridiplantae; phylum Streptophyta; class Magnoliopsida; order Rosales; family Rosaceae; genus Dryas; species Dryas drummondii. The sequence continues at coordinate 1,614 of QANW01010075.1, read as the reverse complement.
GCCATCGGTCTTCTCACCGATCTGGCCGGCGGCGCGCGCCTCGGCATAAGCCGGGTCGCGCTGGGCGAAGGCGGTGCCGGACATCCCCGCCAGCGCGAGCACGGCGGCGGCCACGGCAAGGTTGGAGCGACGGAAAACGGACATGACGGCAACAATCCCTGATGATGATCGCCCGATACGTCGGAGCCGCTAGAAAATCTGCTTGTTCTCGTCGATCGTGCGCGTCGCGTCGGCGGCGAGACGATAGACGACTTCCTGTTTCACGTTGATGTTCAGCTCGATCACGATCGGCTTGTCAGGCGCGCTGACCGAGACGCAGCCCGACAACGCCCCGGACAAGGCCAACGCGGCCGAACCCAACATCGCAACCGCGGCGACCCGACCCGAATAGCTGGCTTTCATGCCTGCGCTTGTCGCAAGCCGAAGAACATCGGTCAATCGCAGCCCCGCCTCGTCACAACGCACCATTCATGGCACAGTCGCGCTTTCGCCAGGCTTAACCTGCGTCTGGCGGCGGGTGCCGTCAGGATTGATCAGGCCGAGCTCGCGCGGATCGCGAACATAAGCCGGGTCCCACAGCGAGCGGTACGAGCTGAGCAGCTGGAGGAACGGCGCGCGCAGGTTGACGTTGAACTGGATCGGCAGGCGGCTGATCCGGTCGGTGAGGAAGTTGCGCCGCGCGCCCGCCCCCTGATGCACCCCGTCAAACCGCAGCCGAGTTACCAGCTCACCGGTCAGCGGACCGTCGACCGCGATCGTCATCTGCCGGTAATCGAGCGAACGCAACGCATCGAAGGCGAAATTCGCCATCGGCGACAGGTCCTTGTACGTCAGCTCACCCACATAGGAGACGTTGCCGCCGGGCAACCGCGAGCGCAGCATGCCGCCGTCGATCCGGGCGCCGTCCTGATCGATCACCAGCGGCAGGCGCCCGTCGAACGTGCCGGTGGCGGCGAGATTGCCGACCTCCATCTGCTGCACCAGCCGGGCGGCTTCGAGCCCGTCGATCGACAGCGCGAAGCGGCGGACCTCGGCCGCGCCGATCGTCATCGCTGCAGGCTCAAGCGTCAGCGTACCGCCCAGGAACGGCCAGTGCCCGCCGTCGATCGCCAGGATGCGGCCGGGACGTAGCGCATAGGTGATCACACCGTCGCGCGCCTCGATCCCCGGATTGACCGAGGCGACGCGCAAGGTCTGGCGCGGCGCGGTGACGAGACCGAGCAGGTCGGTGAACACGATCGTTCCCGATGCGCCCTTGGCCGGGCCGAAGGCGGCGGCGAAATCGAGCGAATCGGTGCTGAAGCGGCCGCTGCTGGTGACCCGCCGGGGATCCCAGTCGATCCGCCCGGTGCCGCGGACGGTGCCCGCGGCGTTGGCGATGACGCCCAGCGCCAGCCGGGTCAGCGTGTCGGGCTGCACCTGTTTGTCGAACGTGAGCGCATCGACGAAGAGTTCGGCCGCCCCGCGCCCCGCGCCCAGATCGTGGACGATGTGCGTGCGCAGCACCGCCCGGTCGCTGGCGGGTTCGTGCAGCTGCGCGTCGGCGACGATGCGGTTGTCCGCCAGCGTCAGCGTCGCGCCGCGCGCCACCAGCGGCTGGAACCGCGCGACCGG
>QANW01010048.1:385391-409132 GCA_003254865.1 Dryas drummondii | reverse complement strand
ATATATATATATATATATGTGTGTGTGTGCCTTAATTGGTCAATTTCAGGGGTGCCATTAAGGGCTAAATATATGATTAAATAATTCTCAACTTTTAGGTTTCCTTCTCTCACCTTTTGTTTTGTTCAATAACTCTCAGTTTAGGTAGCTCTTAATATGATCATATATAGTTTCAAATTTTATTGAATTTATATAAATCCATTCAAGTACCGACGAGATTAATAAATTTATGTTCTCGTCCATCAATTGATGACTTTACGTTGTCGAAACCATTTTGGCATGGTATAGATCGATTTGAAATTCTCAATTTTTTTTGCACAAGGTATAACTGCACGATACAAATGCATAACGCATTGCTTCAAACTGAATAATATTTTCTTATTATACTATATATTTAGACCAATTCTTAATAATAATGCTATGTTTCAAGACTATATATACATCTTATAAGAAAATATTAATTCGCGTGTACCCTATGGTGGAGTGTGCATATGGTAGACTCAATCTTTAAAACTCATAAAAGCCTTTTATAAAATTAAACAAGAAAAATTTTCAATTACTAAATAAAAGTATAAATCCATGGGATGTTGTGGAATTATTAGTTAATAAGATACTTAAAACAAGGAACATATTTCTTAACTATCATATCAACAATTTATGATCGAGAGACGCAGTTGTTGAAATATGTGCATCTATCTCAATCATTTATATATGATCAAGAAATGTATATTTATATGATGATGATCTTAATATCTTATTTTTATTTTAATAAGTTTTTAAATGGATTAGAAAAATCAACCAAATGGTATTAGGGGAAGGAATAATTCAAATTTCAAACTTTAATTATAAATATAAATACTTTCAACCACTAGAGTCAGGAAGTGTAATTAGAAAATTCAATCTTTCTATGTCAAAAGAAGAAGAATTATAGGATGAAAAAGCTAGATTGGTCTCAGGTAATGGTAATGGCCCCCAAATTTAATAAAGATGGTGAAGTGGGCCTTCCAACTTGCTTAGATGGTAATTGGGCCCAGGTTTATATTGAAGGCCATTCGTGACACCTATAGGTAGGTAAGCCTCTTTAAGTTTAGGCTGACTACCTATCAGTTAACACCTGGGTACGAAGTGGCCAAAAAAAAAAAAAAAACACCTGGGTACGAAATCCATGACAAAGTGAGTAAATGAGTTACCTATTAGGCTATTACTGGGCCAAGTAATTCAGTTCAAAATTTCAAATCTGAAAATATCAATTTCGTTTTTTCTGGTCGAAAAAATATCAACTTCTTACTAAATAAAAATTTAATTGAGTCATGTGATAATTAATTCTCACGCTGTATCCAAGTTTTATTGAAGAAATTAATTTTGGTCCTTATGCTTTTGGAGAATAAATTTACTCACTACTTTATCCATGCATGCATTACTTTTGAATTTGTAATACAAAGCTAGAATTAAAATAAACAAAAACAAACATAATAGAGAATCAAGATCTTCGTTAGTTATAATGGGACTACGTTTCTTAACAGATCGATCCATTTGTTTCTACCGTATTGACGTTCGGTTTGGTATATATATATCAAGTTATCGATTGCTTCTGAAACTAGGAATGCAAGTGGTTTGTGTTGAATAGACTCGATCAGATTCAAATAAACTTACCCAAATCAGCCCATGCAAAACTTTATGAGCTTAAACTATCCAAATTAATTCAATTAAGCCAAATTACGAGTACTTATTTTCATAGCAAACAAAAAAGTTCAAATTTCGAGTCCGACTCGCATGCTCAGGAGAAGTCACATATAACGATTTTATTTTAGAGTTTTACCAAAATTATATATTATGTTTGAACTTTGAAGGAAATTGGAGCATTTAATTTAAAATTAATTGATAATAAAAATTGAAGAAATTCGAAACCCCTTATATTTTTAAGGTGAGATTTTTGTTTTTAATACATTCTTTCACGTGTGGTGTTATTCAAAATCAATTACATAATAACAATGGTTATTTTTGTTAATCAATGACTAAATTAATTGTAAAACACGAAGAAATTTAAAAAATGTTAATTGCTCGGCTCATCAAGAAGCGTACCGGCCTATCACCACTTTTTTTCAAGTTGTCTAAGCAATATATCAGCCCATTTTTTATTTTAAACTTTAAAATATAACCTTTGTTATAATTTAATCAATATTAGTTCACACTAAAATCCTTGCTCAAACGGAAAAAAAAAAAATGAAATTATTACCAAATAATACAGAAAAATCAACAAAATTATTTCAATTTTAAATCTACAAAACAACATGCAAGATTACATTATGGTATAACGTGTACATATGATGTTAATGGTGGAGACCATGAGACCAATTATACATTTATACGTGAGGACCGGGGAAGGAAACCACAACCACATGCAGTAACAGTAAAACACACATGATGCACGAAAAGGACAATAGACAAAGCAAATCACAACGCACTCTCTGAGTGAAATTACTTCAACAACCCACGTCCTCAAAATCTTCAATAAATGCTAAGCAAATTAAGCGCCAAAGCCAACACGTCAAAGCTGCAATGGAAGACAGCCAACACCACAAATTGATCATCAAACCACCCCACGTCGCCATTGTCCCAACTCAAGGAATGGGTCATCTCATCCCCCTCGTCCAGTTGGCCAAACGACTCGTCGTCCTCCACAACTTCACTGTCACCTTCATCATTCCCAATGATGGCTTAAACTTGACACCCCAAAAGAAAGTCCTTGAAGCCTTGCCTCATCCTCAAACCATATCCTACATTTTTCTCCCACCTGTAAGCTTTGATGACCTCCCTGAGGATGCCACGTTCGAAAATAGAATTGTCCTCAACTTGACTCGTTCCCTCCCTGCTCTACAAGACTCAGTTAAGGTCCTAGACGAGTCAACTCGGCTAGTGGCCCTTGTTGTAGATCGTATTGGTGTGGAGGCCTTTGATGCGGCCAATGAATTCAACGTACCCCCCCTACATTTTCTTCACTACTACAGCTATGAGTTTGTGGTACGTTTTCATTTCACATGCCAAAGCTTGATGAAACCACTTCGATCTTGTGAGTACAGGGATCTGCCTGAACCGGTCCAACTTCCGGGCTGTGTGCCTCTCCATGGTCGAGATTTAGTGGACCCGGTTCAAGATAGGAACAACCCGGCCTATGAAACGCTGATTCACATGTGCAAGAGGTGTAAGCTGGCTGCTGGGATCATGGTCAATAGTTTTATGGATTTGGAACCGGGTGCTTTAAAAGCTTTCAAGGAAGAAGGATATGGTCTTCCACCGGTTTACCCAGTTGGACCGGTTATAAAGACCCATTCGAGTGAAGGGGTAGTAGATTCCAACCGGTGTCTGAGCTGGTTAGATAGGCAGCCAGCTGGGTCAGTGTTGTTTGTTTCATTTGGGAGTGGTGGGTCTCTCTCACTTGAGCAGATGAATGAGTTGGCCTTGGGACTTGAATCGAGTGGGCAGAGGTTTCTTTGGGTGGTTAAGACCCCAAATGAGACTGCCAAAAATGCCAATTACTTTAGTGTCCAAGGTACCAAGGACCCTATAGGTTTTCTACCAAATGGGTTCTTGGAGAGGATCAAAGAGGTGGGTCTAATGGTGCCATCTTGGGCTCCTCAGGTGCAAGTTCTAAGTCATGCCTCAACAGGTGGGTTTTTAACCCACTGTGGATGGAACTCAATCCTAGAGGGTATTGTGCATGGTGTGCCCTTAATTGCTTGGCCACTCTATGCAGAGCAAAAGATGAACGCAGTACTGTTAGTCGATGGTTTAAAGGTGGCATTGGAGGTCAAAGTGAATGATAAGGGCATAGTTAAGCGCCGAGATATTGCCAAGTTTGCAAGGGACCTAATTGAAGGAGATGAAGGGAAATTGATGAAGAACAAAATGAAAGAGCTCAAAGAGGCAGCCAAAATAGTTTTGAGCCAAGAAGGGTCCTCTACCAAATCACTTGCTGAGGTGGCTCAGATATGGAGCTACCACAAGAACTAACCCAAGTAATGTGTCAATTAATTGATGCTTTCATTGAAATTTATGTGACATAAGTGTTTTCTTGGCTTTATATAGCTTCTGTTCATTGAACATCTTTCTTTTGAGACAATGAAGTGGGATAAGATGAAGGAAACTTAATTGATTACTTGAACCCATCCGCAATTGAAACACTTATGAATAAAAGCATATACATTAATACATATGGTTACGATCGAGTTCATTTGTGGTACAGTAGTTGTATGACATAAATGCATATATCTTTTCTTTGTTAAATACATACTAACTATATCTAAAATGAAAAATGTATACTTTAACAATGAAAAAAATAAACTCGAAACATTCAAATGTAAGATTGAGTGAACTGGTAAACATTCAAATGTCAAATTAAAATTTTATATAGCAGAAATTTTTCATGGGCTAGATAGTGCACTATTCTCACACTTTTTTATAGCATAACCTGCAGCTTCGACTACTATCCGAAGAAAGCGGAGGGCAAGTATATATAAACGATCATATCCTTGAGAGTCCTTTTTTTTGAAACTGAGCCTTTTGTGGATATTTTTCCATTACTTAAAATAGATGAGACACGTACCGTGCGTGCATGTCAAAGGCTGGCATTTTTTACCCAAAAAAATGGCCTACCGAGTTGATCCAAACCAATCGATTCAGTTTTGCGGTTGTTTTTTCAATTTTAGTAGGGCCGTAAATCAGCTCGATACAGCTTAAATTTGTATTGAGTTCGGCTTGAGTTTGGTTCGTTTAAGTTTGGCTCGTAAAAAAACAAGCGTAGCTGAATCTCGCTTGTATAAGAAACAAGTCAAGCTTGAGCTTTAGTATATTCGGCTCGAAAAGCTCGTGAGCAGCTCGTATTTTCTAGTTTATATGTTTCACACCTCTTTTTTCATAACTTATATGAGAATTTGCTATAAGTTATAAATATTTAGATGAAATTATTTGATACAGTTGTATTTCAGGAAAACCATATTCATTTATATGGTGTTTTAAAGAAATTTTTGGTGTCTAAATAATTTAATTAAAAATATATATTAATTCTAAGTTAAATTAACATATTATAATGCTTTTAAGAAGAAAATATTTAATAAAAATTAATATTTTTTTTTAAATAGTAGCTAATAAAATATATTAGATAAAATTATGTAAATAAGTTCGATACAATTCGAGTTCGTATCGAGTTCAATTTTTTTTTTGCTCGTTCGAGCTCGGCTCGTATAAGAAACAAGTCAAGCTTGAGTACGGTGATATTCGGCTTGGCTCGGCTCGGCTCGTTTACATCCCTAGGTTTTGGTTGGTGAATCGTTGTGAACCACCATGATCGGGGTGGAAAACGGCATGAAAACCACCCCCCTTGGAACACCAAAAACCCGACCAATTCCTTCAATACCGCAAACCGATCCCAAAAAGTCAATAACCGACCTCAATTAATCAAATCAGTAGCAGGTCTTTTTTGTTGCATTCCGTCTTTTGTAGTTCAATAGTTGACATTGGTGTTTCGGTTTGGTAACCGAACCGATTCCACCTTCACATGCATGTGATGTGTGTAGTAGGTTGTAGGTGGTATACCATGTCATTATGGTATAACTTGAACATGATGTTAATGCACGCCTACATTAATTATAGGTTCAATTACAATTGCACTCACCAATTATAGGGTGTATTTCAGATTGGTCCACGAACAAAAATATGTTTCAAATTAGTACACTAACTAATAAAAAGTTACAAAATAGCACATACGTTACAAATTTTGTCAAAAAAAGGGTTAAATGTCACTTTGGACAACAATAACGTAAATTTTTTTAATGATGTAGACTCTAAACTTGCTTTATATAGATTTATAATGTCATATTGATAAAAAAAAAAACTTAAAAAAGAAAACAACAAAAACTTTTAATCCCTTAAAAATAAAATAAAATATGATATCATTAATCCATGTAATGGAAATTTAGTGTTCACATTATTTAAAAAATTTTGTTAATATTGTTTACACTGACATTAAATGTCTTTATTGACAAAATTTATAATATATGTACTATTTTATAATTTTTTATTAATTCATTTACTAATTTAAAATATATTTTTATTCACGAAACAATCTAAAATATTCCTATAATCAGTGGTGCATTTTGTTTTACAAAAGCTGAAAAGCCTTAATTATATATCCCACAGTTCCACAAACATGATGCACGAAAAGCACAAATAGACAAGAAAGGCCGTACGTGCACTCCCTGTCGGGAAGCCCTGACTTCATCACCAGTTCACCACCATACCTACCGGCAAAATTCCAGACTCATGAAATTACTTCAATACCCCCCTCCCTAAAATCTTCATGATTAAACACCAAGCAGGGCGCCAAAGCCTCGTCATACTCGAAAGGTATATCTATTACGTACGCTGATACGCATATCTACGAAAGGTAAAATTACAAATTTACAACAACTATCCTTTTATTCTTTGACTTTTAAAAATTATTAAAAGAAAAAATCTCACATCCTTTGTCCTCATCTTCTTTGTGCCATAGTTCCATGGCATATCTATTACAAACACCACATAGATTCTCTCTCCCTCTTCCTTTTCCTGATTAGCATATATATATTGAAAAAACTTTCGGATTGAAAAAAAAAAAATCCAAATCAAATAACCAGATTGAAGTAAAAAACTTTCAATATATTCTCTCTCCCTCAGCATAGCTGCAACCCAGAATGAAAAAAAGAAAGAATTAAAAAAATATGTAAAGAGGACCTTATGGGTTTATCATCAACACGAGGAGATAAAGAGGGGTGATGACTGATGAGGACATATATATAAACAATCATTTCCTGGAAGAGACCTTTTTTGGAAGTTGGAACTTAGCATTTTGGGGATATTTTTCCACTTACTGATGAGAATACAGTCCATGCATGTCATGATCTGCGTTTCGTAGGCATGGTGGCACTTCTTGATCATTAACTTTAAGATTTTTAATGGTCAAATTTGACTTTTGATTAATGTAATTTGGACTGAGTTATATTTTCGTTCATACATTTTCAAAGTTTTAATTTTAGTTTTGTATTTGTAAATCGTTACAATTCAATAATATATTAGTAATTATGTCTATTAAATTGTCAAATTTATTAACCTTTAATTAGTTATGCACCTTACAAATTATTACAATTTTTGTCTTATTTTTTACAAATTATTATAATTTTCGTCTCAAATTTTACAAATAATTTAAAAATTTAAGGATAGAGAATGATTTAATAAATGAAAATTTAACGTGTTATTGAATTATAACGGTTTGTAAAGTACACTAATTTCAAAATAATTAAAAATATAAGAATAAAAGTAAAACTTGATCAAACTACATGAACCAAAATAAACTTTAATTTAAAAAGTATGTGGCCCTTGTTAGGAAATGTTCCTTAATTACGTTTACACAGAGACTGTATATTTTTCTCCATATTCAATTCCAAACCCAAAAAGAAGTGGTCTAATCTATCTTACTTTCCAGTGTGTGTGTGTCGTGTATTTTTAGTATAAAATATGTGTGATAAAAAGCAATAGATTCATAGATATTTTGTGTGTAGATTGTGACAATGTGACTTCATATATAGTTTAAGAAGTTAATGCAGCCACAAGGATAGCTAATTTTATCAATATATCCACTACTACAAAAGCACTTATTCCTGGCGAAATTAAATCGCCAGGAAAAACAATTTTCTGGCGGAAAAATAGCTAAATTGGCCAGGATTATAAAGCAGTGGCGGATAGAGTTTCCGCCAGCATTAAAACCGTAGGCAAAACACTTTTCCTAGCGGACAACTGTCTAAATCCGCCAAGAAAACCATTTCACGCTGATAAGACATTAAAATTTTTCTGGCGGATATATCCGCCGGCATTAACTTATTCGCGTCGGATATATCCGCCGGCATTGAGTAATTCCTGGCGGATATATTCGTCGGCATTGAGTAATTCCTAGCTGATATAACCGTCGGCATTGATAGTATATCCGCCAGGAAAAATAAGAAAATATATAAAAAGAAAAGCAAGTGATCTTTTTCCTTTTTGTTTTATTTTGGACTTTAGCAAGTGATCTTTTCCTAACGGATAGTCCCACTGCTTGAAATTTATGATTTTGAGAGATATTTCGGTGAGTCAACTGGGTCAAAGCAAAGTAAAGACCAGCAACATCTATAAAACCACTCAGAGCTTTCAAAAATTCCTGAAAACATTGACAATTTGTTTGTTACACTCACAGCCACAATCCATGAAAAAAAAAAAAAGTATTCTTTCAAATGCAAAATTAGCAAAATTACAATTGAGCTTCTATTACAAACACGTGCAATTGCATCCAGATATTGAAATCAAAGAGAGAAATACATGATATGGATCAAAGCTTTCATTGTCAGAGACCTTAAGAAAAGTGGCCAGACACACAAGCTGCAGACATAGATTTTAAAAATAAAAACATCAGCAGCCATTGCTGGAATTGGAAGCAATTGCCTCATTAGCACAAAATGAAAACGATTATAATATGATTTTCTAGGGCATGACTTTGTAATTAACTACGAATACCAACCTTCACTAAAGCCGTTCCCAGATACACAAGAGCTGCTTTAACAGAGGTACCAAGTGTATCATACTCCGATCTACACACACACATACATATATAATTATTAATTAAATTGTATAATTGAGTTAGGGTTTAGTTTGGGAAGAAGATGAAGTGAATTGGATATGAGTTATGAAACAATCAAAGCAGATNAAAAAAAAAAAAAAAAAAAACGGAGAGAATAAAAGGGCATACAGGGGCGTGGCAGAGTAGTACACGGCGTGAGGGCCGAACGTGAGAATCGCACAGTTGAAGAAGTGAAACACCGTCATCCTCCTCGCTTCGCTCTCAGACTCTGTCACTTGGAGTCTCGAAGACTCATACGAACACGCATTGCGATCTAAACTAGAATTGGAGGACTTGAGAAGCCATCAATGCAGCTATCGAGTGTGGTGGTGGCAGCGATGAGGAAAGAAGAAAGAGGAAGGATGGAGAAAGAGCAAGAAGATGGAGGAAAAAGAAAGAAGCGGCGAGAGGAAGAAGAGAAGGAGAAAGAAGGAGAAGGAGGAAGAAGCGGTGCGAGGAAGGAGAAGAAGAAAGAGGGTGGGTATTAGGTTAAGTACTCAATTCTGGCGGATTGGACCGCCGGGATTGATAAATCCTGGCGGTCTAATCCGCCAGCATTGATCAATCCTGGCGGACCAATCCGCCAGGATTGAGAGAGACGTGGGAGTTTTTCTCTCACTTACTCCTGGCGGATTAGTCCGCCAGGATTGATCAATGTCGGCGGATAATATCTTCCGCCAGGAATTCTTAAGCATTCGTGGCGGACAACTCTAATCCGCCAGCACTGTCCGCCAAGAATGAGCATTTTTGTAGTAGTGATCCGTCACGACTCAGTTAATTCCGGCGGATATATCCGCCACGACTTAGTTAATGCCGGCGGATATATCTGCCAGGAAAAGTTTAATGTCTTGTTAACATAAAATCGTATTCCTAGTGGATTTAGACAGCTATCCGCTAGGAAAAGTGTTTTGTCTGCGGTTTTAATGCTGGCGGAAACTCTATCCGCCACTGTTTGATATTCCTGACGGATTTAACTATTTTTTTCGTTAGAAAATTGTTTTTCCTGACGATTTAATTCCACCAGAAATAAATGCTTTTGTAGCAGTGATAGCCAGCCTTTCCTTTTGGCAAAAGCCAACAACAAAGAGTTGATCAAGTTACCAAAACTCTTTACAGGCCTACAGCTCCTCAACCAAAAAAAAAAAATGGAATAAACTTCTAATATTCTTCTAATGTTTTAATTATTTTTCTCCAAGCGGCAAAATATATAAGAGAAAAATTAAAGAAGTGGTGATTCTTGAACATATAAAAACACATAAGAGAATAACTTTTAAATATGTCACATTATTAATTTCATAATAAAATATAATTTTATTTTAACGGGTCTATTTGCACTTTGTAGAAAGCTTCTCGCTCTCTTATGTCGGTGTTAATACTTAATATAGACAATTAGGGAAATTCTCCACAAATTTATATTTCTTTCGTTAAAACCCACATTTTTTTTTTCATGTCTTAACACCTTTGACTAGTTGAACTAACCTACTTTATATATATATATATATTTCTTAGTCAACGTTTTTTAAAATTTAGATATTGTAAATATCTTTTATGCCTTCAATTCTATATCAGACTACTATTATTCTACTATTTATTGTTGGTAACTGTTGTTATTTCTTCTTAAATCTTTGGTGTTTTTAATGTTCATAATTCATTATTTGGACTTTTATTTATTTTTATTTCAAATATGAATTTTTCATAAATTTCTAATTAAGCAACCTATACTAATAAAATTAGAATATATTATGCAATAAATATAAATCTACGGAATATATATACTTCAACACACCTACACCATAAAATTTCAAGGAATATAATGAACCTATACTATACACAAGTAAATAACCTACAACAACAAATGAACAAACATTTGTATAAAAAAGAAAAAAACTAAGGAACCTACATGAATTATTCAATAAGAACTTATGTTATCATATTTAATAAGGAACCTACATTAGAATATTTATTTAATAAAGAACCTACATTAACTAATACACCTCCAACAGACAAAACAAAAAACACCAACAACATAAAAACTCAAATATCTCCAGTAAAAAAAAAAATGCACATATTTCTAATAAAAAAAAACTCACATATCTATTATTTTTTATATTTAAATAAGAGTAATTTAATGATTTTCTATAATTTAGTAATTTATAAGAGAAAAAAAATCTGAAATTAACATTAATTACATAATAACAAAACTTGTAAATAATAAAAAACTTATAGATTATTGTTATCTTACGTAGCGTAGACTTTTAAATACAGGCTTTAGCTATTAAAAAAAAACTAATGGTTTTAGATTCTATACAAAATTAGTTTAAAAGGCTAATATCCTAATATCCCTACTTAATAGTATATGCATGCATCATGCAGGCCCTATATGATGACGTTATGGCTACAGCAGAATGTGAATATAATATATGGAGGAGAAAGCAAAATGACAAAAAGTTGGAAATGAAAAATGCAGAAATCGACAAGCAGTAACGTGGTGAGGCACTGGGGCTGCCATCGATCGATTCGATATTGAGGTGTACTGAACCAAAACAAAAAAATTTAGTATTTTTTTATTTTGATTTTTTTTTGTTTCAAAATTTTTTGGTTCGATAATTTTTGATAAATTTCAGTTTTTGGTTTGATTTCTATAATTTTGGTATCGGATATTTTTTGTTCATTTTCAATTTACTTCGATATATCTTCGGTTCATTTTTGATTTACTTCGATTTATTTTCAGTTTAATTATAATAATATTAATTATTATATATCAATATAAATTAAAATTTAATAAAATATTATGCATAAAATATAATATTTGATGAATATATATTTGCACAAGTAGTATTGGTAGTTTAGTATAGTACTAATATTTTACTCTAGTAATAATATATATTAGTATAATTAGTTTAATAATATGTATTAGTACATATCATATTAATTTAATATGTATATATACCGATAAATATGAGATTTTTATTTTTCTAAAAATAATAACATTTACTTTATTAAAAAATGATTCTATATCTTAACTCACACTTTTAATAATATTTATATTATAACATTATACAATTATATTTTTTTTTAATTGTTTAAGATATTAGTAGTTTAATATTTATTGTACCACTAACATAATAGTATCATATAAATATATATAACTAAATTTTGATAATTATTTCAGTTTTTTCAATAATAATCAATTCGGTTTATTTTGATAATAATTTTTTATAATAAGTCGGTTTACTAACTTTTTTTTCGGCTTTTACCAAAACTAAACCAATTTTTTTTGAATATTTTTTATTTCAGATTTTCAATTTTCAAATTATAAAAATCAGTACAGTAAACCAAAAAAATTGAATCGGTAAGTAAAAATCAAACCAAAACAGCCCTCTCACCCATGTTTTTATCAACAAAGTTTCAGCAACCAACTACATTCCAGACTCACCAACAAACAGTCCACCATTCTCAAAATTCTTCATTAAATACTTGGCCACTCCAAACCCGGAAACAAACCAAAAATGGAACACACCCAACACCCCTATCCCAACGTAATCATCGTCCCAACTCCAGGATTGGGGCATCTCATCCCGCTTGTCGAGTTGGCCAAACGACTCGTCGTCTACCACCACTTCACCGTCACCTTCATCATCCCAAACGACGGGTCGTCCTTGGCAGCCCAGAAGAAAGTCCTTCAAGCCTTGCCCCAAACCATATCCTCCACCTTTCTCCCTCCCGTAAGCTTCGACGACCTTCCCGAGGACGCCTTGATGGAAACCAGAATCGCTCTCACCATAACTCGTTCCCTCTCTGCTCTACGAGACTCGGTTAAGGTCCTAGCCGAGTCAACTCGGCTAGTGGCCCTTGTGGTTGATCTTTTTGGTCTGGACGCCTTTGATGTGGCCAATGAATTCAACGTACTACCCTTTGTTTTCTTCCCTACCGCGGCTATGGGTTTGTGGTTTGTATTTCATTTGCCAAAGCTTCATGAAACCACTTCTTGTGAGTACAGGGATTTGCCTGAACCGGTCCAACTTCCGGGCTGTGTGCCTCTCCATGGTAGAGATTTTGTGGACCCGGTTCAAGATAGGACCAACCCGGCTTATGGAGCGATGATTCACTTGGCCAAGAGGTATCAGACGGCGCCTGCTGGGATCATGGTCAATAGTTTTTTGGAATTGGAACCGGCTGCTTTCAAGGCTTTCAAGGAAGAAGGACATGGTCTTCCACCGGTTTACCCAGTTGGACCGGTCATAAAGACCGGTTCGAGTGAAGGGGGGGTTGATTCGAACCAGTGTCTGAGCTGGCTAGATAGGCAGCCAGCTGGGTCAGTGTTGTTTGTTTCGTTTGGGAGTGGTGGGTCTCTCACAGTTGAGCAGATGAATGAGTTGGCCTTAGGACTTGAATTGAGTGGGCAGAGGTTTCTTTGGGTGGTTAAGACTCCAAATGAGAGTGCCAAAAATGCCTCTTACTTTAGTGTACTCCAAAGTACCAAGGACCCTTTGAGTTTTCTACCCAATGGGTTCTTGGAGAGGACCAAAGAGGTGGGCCTAGTGGTGCCCTCTTGGGCTCCACAGGTCCAAGTGCTAAGTCATGGCTCAACAGGTGGCTTTTTGACCCATTGTGGGTGGAACTCAATACTGGAAAGCATAGTGCATAGTGTGCCTTTAATTGCTTGGCCACTCTATGCAGAGCAAAGGATGAATGCAGTACAGCTAGTGGATGGTTTAAAGGTGGCATTAAGGGTCAAAATGAATGATAAGGGTTTAGTGGAGCACCAAGATATTGCTAACTATGCAAAGGCCCTAATTGAAGGAGATGAAGGGAAATTACTCACGAACAAGATGAAAAAGCTGAAAGAGTTAGCCGAAGTGGCTTTGAGCCAAGAAGGGTCGTCTACCAAATCACTTGCTCAGGTGGCTCAGATTTGGAAGGGCCACAAGAACTAAGTTCCCAAGTAATGTCTCAAATGAATGCTTTCATTAAAACTTGAATGAAATAAATGATCTATTTGCCTAATTTGGACTTATCTGTCAATGTTCTTTTAGTTTTTTACATTATTGGTTGAGCATTTTATTTGTTTTATATTGGACTTGTATGGGGCTGGGATAAACGTTAGGTGAAGAATGACTCATATCAATATATATACATTGGGCTGAATTATGGGGCAGGAATAAAGGTTAGATGCAATAGTCCTCAAACTTCTCTAGCCCAATGTTGCATTCACTTTGCACATCTTCAGTCCATATTGAGCTTGTTTTGGGACCAAATATATCAGAATATATATTATAGGAAAAATTAGAATTTAGTCCTTTTAACATTTCTTTCTTATTTATAAAAAAAAAAATTTATGACTTTTTTTTTTCTCTCAAATAAAGTACTTATTTTTTTTAAATAAACCATCATTGTCTTGTCAAAGAAATGTACATGTTATTATTTTTTTATTTTTTGAGGGTAGGGTATAGATTCACCTCATACCTTTCTAGGATATAGAATGAGGTTTTTGAAGGCTGCATGTTAAGTTTCAACTCTGAAATTTTGGACGGAAACCTAATATAAAGCCGACAAACTAGAATTTGAGAAAGTAAAAATGCACTGCCGAACACTCGCAAATGATTGCTAAGGGCTCGACACCTGATATGTGTGAAAAAAATAAAACTAATGGATTAATATTATGTAATATGGAATAATTACAATATTATTGGACTTTAATTAGAATTTTAAAAGTCATAAGACTTTATTCAATAAATTGTTAAATTAAAAAACCTAAATAGAAGTTTCCTTATATTATATCACCAGGTTTTTTTCTTTCAGAGGATCACCAGGTATTTGAATTGGTGAAGCATAAACAATGCGTCCACAAGTATTTTGACGTAACTTGTAAGTCCTATTATAGATACTTGCATTTTTATTGGATCTATATATACTTGCAATGAATTAAAGATATTGATGTGGGTAAAATGTAACATGGTAACTTGGTGAAATGCCCTTCATACAAGGAACTCGGTAGCACCCCAAATTTCACATGCTAACTAGCAGTGGCGGATCCAGAAATTTATTGTTATGGGGGCAAGATTAAGTAGCAGGGGCAGACGCGAAGCTTGCGACTTGCGAGCAGAGGCAGCAGCCACCTGGGGCGGATGCGAGGCTTGCGAGTTGCGAGCGACTGAGCGAGCAGCGAAGCAAGGGCGACAGGCGCCGACAACGACAAGGGAGCAGGGGTCGATGGGCGACGGGGACAGGCGCGCAACCTTCAACAGTTCAGGCAAGCTGCCAAGTTGGGGGTCTGGTCTTCGTTTGTGTAATTGTGCGCAGGGGTCTGGTTGGGTCAGTCTCATTTGCTTGTTTAATTAACTTGCCAAAACGACGTCGTTTTGGCAAGTTTAGAATTTTTTTAAAAAACCCATATGCATCTCACGTGTTTTTAGCCTTTCATCCCTTTCCTTTGTTATGTTCTTCCTGCAAATCTGCAAGCTTGCCCCTGCTAGCCATGGCTACCACTAAGACCCAAGCTTTATTCATGGGGTCAAGATTTTTTCTCAACCCCAGCATTTCTGAGTTCATGGGGTCAAGTGACCCCATTGACCCCATTGTACTTAATTTGTAATGTACTTTATCTTCATTCATTTGACAAGCTAAAAATGTACTTAATTTGTAAGCATATGCATTATCAGTTTATCACAAAATAGAATTGACATGTACGCATCCCGAAAAGTAGATAAAAAAGAAACAAATTAGTGCCACAAACCACACATTAGCTTCCAACAAATCACCGATTGGCTTTCAACAACCAGCACCACTAATAAACTCTTCGAATTGCAACATCAACAACGTAATAAAACATTAAACATACAAATACGCATTGACAGCTCATACTATTTTATAAAAAATAGATAGTACTTGGGTCACCCTACCAAATTTCAATTTCGGTAATGCCGGTACATGATCGGAACCGTTCAATTTTTAGATAACCTATTAAAGATAATTTTTACAAAAAATCAAATCAATCAAAAATCGTTTAATTATATAACTGTTGTCAATTAAGTAAAAAAAATCGATAGTTTCTGATTAAAGAATGATTTTTTCACCAAATTGTTGATTTTTTCTATTTAATCGACAATAGTTATATAATCAAACGATTTTCAATTGAGTCGATTTTTTGCAAAGATGATCTATAATAAGTGATTTAAAAAGTGAACGTTTTTTATCATATGCTGATATTACCAAAATTGTAATTTTGGGGGTGGGATGATCTTGGGGTACCCCAAGTACTGTCCATAAAAAATTACCGTACATTAACATAAGAGTGAAAAAAATTGTGAGGGAAAAATTGGAAAAATGTGAGAAAAGATTATCGATCTCCATTAAGAAAAAACAAAAAAAAAAAAACTTTATTTTTGAATAGAAAATTTGATTAAATGTTTAACTTCAAAGTTTCAACCAAGATTTAATCTATATAAGTTGATCCAAAGAAGAGAATCCAGCCATATATTAGGACAGCTTTTCTTATCAATTTCAGCAAGCTACGATTGCGACTTCACGTACTTTTGGGAAATGAATGAGAAACTTTTATACCCAACTGCGACAACACATGACATATATGTCGACAGTTATGTTATTAATCTAACCAAATAGGGTTTTTTGCACTAACACCACCCAAACTAAGGGGGTGTGCAAATATACTACCAAATTTTTTTTTTTTTAACAATCAACCACCCAAACTTTACAATAAGTGATAATGTGGCACCTATTGTCAAGTTTTGTCAAATTTTCTGTTAATTTAAAGGGTATTTCGGTCATTCCATATAATTAGCATTTAAAAAACTTTTTTTTAATTGGAATTTAATTCAAGGAAATTTTATTTAGATAGAACAGTTTTTTTTAAAAAAGTTTCGAAACTAATTTAGGGGCAAAATTATTTAGATAGAGCACCTTTTTTAGTTTTTTAATCTAATTTTGAGGCAAATTTTGTAGATAGAACAATTTTTTTTCTTTTCTATTTTTTGTTTTTCTTCTTTTTATTTTTATTTTTTTGTAAATATAATTTAAAGGCAAAATTATTTAAATTCAACACTTAATAAAAAAGATAAATACAAATAATGTTTATATGGTGTTATCATCTCTTTGTTGATCCATTTTAAACCGATCATTTATTTAAGGCATCTCTTCACAATAAAAGTATGTATTTCATAAGGTTAGTTATTCACTTGAAGAATATGAAACCATTAATTATGAATGACTAATTTATGAAAGCCTGATTCGCCATGCTAGCTATATAGATGAGAAAATATTAAATCTTCTCCTTTGAGAGCAAATTTGCTCACCACCATCACCACTATTTTATATGTGTGGCATCTGTCAAGTATAGTAATAATAGTTAATTATGGTTAACTTTTTAGAATTAATATATTAAAATAATATTATTATGATTTATGAGAGAGAAATTAAAGAATAGATTTAAGAATAAAAAAAATAGGAAACCCATCAATCCAACATCTACATAACCGGCCCCTCGCCCCGGCCATCTTTCAGACGTCTCTCCAATTAATGCCTGCGACATGTCCTCCATCTCCGGCGGTCTCCCTTTCTCTTTCTTTCTCTGTCATTTATTTTTCTATCTCATACCCATCTATCTTCGTCCCTCACCACTTCATCTTCTCTGTCCTTAAGGGGAAGAATAGGGGAGTGTCAGGTAGCTGAGTGTGACTGCCATGGTGCTTCTTTGTCTGTTTGGGCAGAGAGAGGGAGACAGGACAGAGAAGATGAAGTGGTGAGGGACGAAGAGAAATAGGTATGAGATAGAAAAATAAATGACAGAGAAAGAAAGAGAAAGGGAGACCGCCGGAGATGGAAGACATGTCGCTGGCATTAATTGGATGGATGTCGGAAAGATGGCCGGGCCGCTAGGGCAAGGGTTCTGTTGATGTTGGAGTTAATGGGTTTCCTATTTTTTATATTCTTAAATCTATTCTCTCACATAATAATAATATTTTAATATATTAATTCTAAAAAGTTAACCATAGTTTTTTTTTTGTTACAAAGGGAGGCCAAGAAAGAGGCCTAGAGGGGGGAGGGGGGATCGAAACTCGGTGAGGTGGGGGGCAGCACAATTGCTTGGCCAACTGGCCTACCCCAAGTCCTCAAAGTTAACCATAGTTAACTATTATTAGTTTAGAGTTAATTACACATACACCTCCGAAGTTTCAAAATTGTTGTATATAACCCCCTATAACGAGATGAAAAATAATGAAAAATTATAAAAAAGGCATGTTAAGGGATGAAATGACCTAATAAAATTACTCAAGATTTAAGGTCCAAGCTCAATACAAATATTTTATTTTTTATTTTTTTCTTTTATAGGAAGTTATATTGAATAGTTTTGAAACTTTAGGGGATGTAAGTATAATTAACTCATTAGTTTATTACTTAATTAACAGAGATGGTGGTGATTGGTGAACAAATTTTGGTAGTGAGCAAATTTGCTCTCATCTCCTTTTATTTAAAATGGATATTTTTTCACTTAAAACTGATGCTAGGTGCACGTACAGTGCAAGAAGATCATGATCCACATTGTGCGTATGTGTTACATCTTCAGTACGTAACTGTAAGATTTTTCCCCGGCCTGCTATGAAACCTCCTATTCTAGCAATTATTGAGGCTTTAAATATTTTTCAATAAATTACAAATTTACAACCTTCAAGGCTTCAACAAGGAACTAATTATATATGAACACCCCCATCCGAGTCATCCGACACCGACAGTCTCCAATATATCTATAAAATACTTGGCAAACCCCAAGTTTCTTACAGTTTAACACCCAAAACTACAATGGAAGACGCCCAACAGCAGAAACTGATAAAGCCATCCCATCCCCACATAGCCATCGTCCCAACTCCAGGAATGGGCCATCTAATTCCGCTCGTCGAATTAGCGAAACGACTCGTCGTACACCACAATTTCAACGTCACCTTCTTAGTTCCAAACGACGGGTCGTCCGTGACACCCCAAAAGAAACTCCTCGAAGCCCTGCCCCAAATCATCTCCTCCATCTTTCTCCCTCCTGTCAGCTTCGATGACCTCCCTGAAGACACACAGATAGAAACCAGAATTGCACTCACCTTGACTCGTTCCCTCTCTTCTCTTCGAGACTCAGTCAAGCTCCTAGCTGAGTCAACACGGCTAGTTGCTCTTCTTGTTGATATTTTTGGTGCGGACGCATTTGATGTGGCTAATGAGTTCCACGTGGCACCATACATGTTCTCCCCCACGAATGCTATGGTTTTGTCTTTTGGGTTTCATTTGCCGAAGCTTGATGAAATCACTTCTGGTGAGTACAGGGACTTGCCTGAACCGGTCGAGTTTCCTGGCTGTGTACCCATCCGTGGTAGAGATCTTTTAGACCCGGTTCAGGATAGGAAGAATGAGGCCTACAAAGCCACACTTCGCATATCCAAGAAGTTTACTTTGGCTTCTGGGATCATGGTGAATAGCTTCATGGATTTGGAACCGGGTGTTTTCAAGGCTTTGAAGGAAGGGGGACACGGTTTCCCACCGGTTTATCCTGTTGGACCGCTAATACAGAGCGGTTCGACCGGTGGGATCGATGGGCACGAGTGTTTGAGCTGGTTGGATAGGCAGCCACGTGGGTCAGTGCTATTTGTGGCATTTGGGAGTGGTGGGACTCTCTCACTTGAGCAGATGAATGAGTTGGCCTTAGGACTTGAACTGAGTGGGCAGAGATTTCTTTGGGTAGTTAAGAGCCCAAATGAGACAGCTAAAAATGCTACCTACTTTAGTGTCCAAGGTATGGAGGACCCTTTTTCAAGTTTTCTACCCAATGGGTTCTTGGAGAGGACTAAAAAGGTTGGTCTAGTGGTGCCCACTTGGGCTCCACAGGTCCAAGTTCTTAGTCATGTCTCAACAGGTGGGTTTTTGACCCATTGTGGGTGGAACTCAACCTTGGAGAGCATTGTGCATGGTGTGCCTTTGATTGCTTGGCCACTCTATGCAGAGCAAAAGATGAATGCAGTTTTGCTAGCCGATGATATAAAGGTGGCACTGAGGGTCAAAATGAACGACAAGGGCATTGTGGAGCGGCAAGATATAGCTAAGTATGCAAGGGTCCTAATTGAAGGAGATGAAGGCACATTGCTAAGGAACAAGATGAAAGAGCTGAAAGAAACAGCCAAAATGGCTTTGAGCCAAACAGGGTCATCTGCCAAATCACTTGCTGAGGTGGCTCAGATATGGAAGGGACACGAAAACTAATTAATCCAATTAAATTCCATGCTTCACTATGATTATGAAATATAAATTAAATTGCTTGGCTTTTTCTTTCACCTTGCATTACTTGAGGCTATGGAGTTTGCTGTCAAATTGCGTCAACCTACATCACTATTCGCCACATTTAATTAGAAGTGTTGTTTCTGAACTTGTTCAACACCTACAACTGAAATCAAGTTTTCTTTTTCTGTTTGTTTTTTTCAATTTTATTTTTTGAGATGCATTATCTTTTTTATGTTTTAACTCTTAACGACGGTAAAAAAATTTTTTTTTTTTTTTTTTTTTTTTTGGTCGAATAAAAGAATTGTTGCAACAACTCACATTACAGTTGAACCCGATCCCCCCACCTTGAAGTCCTTAATTAAGAGTAGTAGTTATGGTCATCAGAGTGATTAAAATTGGACAACACTTAATAGGTCATTAAACATTACTGGAATGAGGTCCAGCCCACGCGTATTGGGCTTAGGTCTGCGTGTGCTGGTCTCAGTATGCCATGGCCCATGAAAGGAACGGGCCCAAGCTTGTTTAGGGCTCTCTATTTGGCGATCCATTGCTCAATTTGCCACGTAGCTCATCTAAAGTTGAAGGGTTCTTGGTCTTTCCCTGCTCTAATTAAGGACGCATGGCATGCTTTGGTGAATTCTGGTCCCACATTAATCCTAAGCTATTTAGGGTTAATTGTAGATATCACTCATTAACTATGTCTTATCTAACACTTTGTTTCTCATGCTAAAATTTTTGACACTTTATTCTCCAAACTCAATTATATTAAACAATTTACTCCAAAATCATTAAAAAATTAATTTCTCCTTCAGTTTTGCACATGTGATGTTGGCACCACCTGGTCTAAGGGCACTAAATGTACAAGTTCACCCAACTTTAAAAGAAAAGGCACGAAATACATCAAATGTATTCAGTGTTTATTTAACATGATGAGAGAGAAATAAAATGTATACCCTTCTATACTCATGTGTCTATTCTCACATAGGAAGATAAATGAATTGATCTTATTAGGACTTGAATTGAATTGGCCTTATTAGGACTCATATATCACAAATGATGTATCATTATATATATAAGTGTTTTATTATAGTCCAATTCATATGGTACCTAACAGTCCATGCGGTACCTAACAGTCCAATTTATTATAGTGTTTGATAGTATACTTGAGCAACATCCATGCGGTACCTAACAGTCCAATTCATGCATAAATTATAGTTAATTGTTGGCCGGAGTCCACTAACAAAAAGTAACGTTTGGAGAGGTTGGAATTGTATGCTCTTTTGTTGGTCGGATTGAGTTGGAATTGCATGCATGCATTTAATCTTCAGGAATTGGACTGTTAGGCACCGCATGGATGTTGCTCAAGTGTAATTATATATGAGAGGGAAACCCACACCCACAGTTCCACACACATGATGCACGAAAAGCACAAATAGACAAGAAAGGCCGTACGTGCACTCCCTGTCAGGAAGCCCTGACTTCATCACCAGTTCACCACCATACCTACCGGCAAAATTCCAGACTGATCATGAAATTACTTCAATGCCCCCCTCCCTAAAATCTTCATGATTAAATACCAAGCAGGAGCGCCAAAGCCTATTAATATTACTTATTGAAAGTCAACTGACTCAACTATATAGGTATAGGCGGTTACTTCTCCTAGAATGTTATACTGTTGTATTAAGTCAGTTTTAGTCTGTTGTGGTTTCTTAATTATATTTTACGCTTCCTTAAGTGAAGGAGCTAATTGAGGCTTTATTTTAGGAAAAACATGTGGTTAGTTGTGCCTCTTATCGTATATAGTGCTCATTCGCTGTAAATTCAATACAATCAATATACTAGAATATTGAACTTCATCTTTTTCATCATTACTGGATCGATCACTAGCTTCTTGCATCGCATTCAACACCCAAAACTGCCATGGAAGACACCCAACACCTGAAACTGATCAAACCACCCCACGTCGTCATTGTCCCTACTCCTGGCATAGGCCACCTCATCCCCCTCGTCGAATTAGCCAAACGACTTGCCGTTCACCACAACTTCACACTCACCTTCATCATTCCCAATGATGGCTCAAACTTGACACTCCAAAAGAAAGTCCTTGAAGCCCTGCCTCAAACCATATCCTCCGTCTTCCTCCCTCTCGTAAGCTTCGATGACCTCCCTCACGACACCACAGCCGAAACTAGAATCTTTCTCACCTTGACTCGCTCCCTCCCTGCTCTACGAGACTCAATTAAGGTCCTAGCCGAGTCAACTCGGCTAGTTGCCCTTGTGGTTGATCTTTTTGGTGGGGACGCCTTTGGTGTGGCTCATGAACTCAACATAACTCCCTACATTTTCTTCTCCAGCAATGCTCTGTCTTTGTCTTTTGGATTTCACTTGTCAAAGCTTGATGAAACCACTTCTTGTGAGTACAGGGACTTGCCTGAACCGGTCCAGTTTCCCGGGTGTGTACCTCTGCATGGTAGAGATTTTCTAGATCCGGTTCAAGATAGGAAGCATGAGGCCTATAAAGCTTTAATTCGTATATGCAAGACCTATAAGTTGGCTTCTGGGGTCATGGTGAATAGCTTTATGGAATTGGAACCGGGTGCATTCAAGGCTTTCAAGGAAGGGGGACAAGATTTGCCACCGGTTTACCCTGTTGGACCGCTCATACAGACCTGTTCGAGCGATGATATGAATCGGCATCATGAGTGCTTGAGCTGGCTGGATAGGCAGCCACATGAGTCAGTGCTATTTGTTGCATTTGGGAGTGGTGGGACTCTCTCGCTCGAGCAGATGAATGAATTGGCCTTAGGGCTTGGAATGAGTGGGCAGAGATTTCTTTGGGTTGTCAAGAGCCCAAATGAGACTGCAAAAAATGGCACTTACTTTAGTTCCCAAGGCACCAAGGACCCTTTGAGTTTTCTACCAAATGGGTTTTTGGAGAGGACCAAAGAGGTGGGTCTAGTAGTGCCAACTTGGGCTCCTCAGGTCCAAGTGCTAAGTCATGCCTCAACTGGTGGGTTTTTGACCCATTGTGGGTGGAACTCGACCCTTGAGAGCATTGTGCATGGTGTGCCTTTAATTGCTTGGCCACTTTATGCAGAGCAAAGAATGAATGCAGTTTTGCTAGCAGATGATATAAAGGTGGCATTAAGAGTCAAAATGAACGATAAGGGAATAGTGGAGCGTCAAGACATTGCTAAGTATGCAAGAGGTCTAATTGAAGGGGATGAAGGGAAATTACTGAGGTCCAAGATGAAGGAGCTGAAAGAGACAGCCAAAATGGCTTTGAGCCAAGAAGGGTCGTCTGCCAAATCACTTGGGGAGGTGGTACAGATGTGGAAAGGCCATGGAAACTAAACAACCGGATTTGGTAGTTGGTACAGATCACGTCGTCATTACATAAGATGTATGTAGCATTACCCTTACGGCCTTACCCATTCAAGATGCTTAATTGTACAAGTAGTTTAAATAAAGGCAAATTAGACAAAAAGTACTTCAACTAACCACCCCATATCACTTAAGTACCCCAATAAAAAATAGTTATTCGTAGGTACCTTAATTACTGATTTTGCACACTCAGGTACCTCCGTCAATTTTTCCGTCAGGCCTGCCGTTAATTATCTACGTGGTACATTAAAAACATGCCACATGGATAACAAAAAAAAAAATAATAAAAAAAATTTTAAAAAATAAACTAATTATTTAAAAAAAAATAAATAAAAATTAAAAACTCAAAAAAACAATAAAAATGGAGCACTTGCAGCACCCCTCCCTCCGCCTCCCACCC